>JAEMOT010003325.1:195653-221559 GCA_019297695.1 Apostasia ramifera | reverse complement strand
CATTTGATTCAATATTAATTTGGTATTATATTATATTATTTAGATATAATATTTAAATATCATTTTTTGATTAATAATACTATAATTTTTCAAAAAATTATATAAAAATATCATCAAATTAAATAATTATTTTCTCTAAATAATATGGTATATCGATAATATTGAATCAAATGCTTTATAAATAAAATAAAAGACATGAAAAGTTATAGTCCTGTTTATTTTTTTTTTAATTTTTTAAAGTTAAATTTCTTTTTTTTTGTTATGACTAAAAATCATTCATTCCTTTAAAAAAATTATATTACATTTTACATGAATAATAATATTAAAAATATTTTATTTTACAAATATACCACTTTTTCATATTATAGTAATTTTTAATATACTAACATTATTTTCTATCATATATATCAATGATTCTAATGCGGTGAGAAACCATAAATAGTGACTTCAAACAAATCAATGATTCTAATATAACAAAATAATAAATAACGAGAAATATATGCATAAGAACACACAAATTTATGTGAAAAATCTCAAAGTTTGGAAAAAACTATGAAAAAAAGAAAAAATTACTATATCAAAAAAGAATGTGTATAAGAGGAAGAGCGACGACTATAAGTTATTCAGAATACTATAACCATAATAAAATAAAGTAATATATATAAAAGTCTTAAAATCAAGACCGAGTTAAAACATAACGGGTTCATACCGTAATAAAATTTTGAAATATTAATAATAATATTTTAAATTTTAAAATTTTAGAATGATAAAAGCAAGATAGGTGAGAAATTAAATTTTAGATTTTTATTAAATTATTAAAAAGGCTAAGAATAGAGAGATATTATAGTTTCTCAAAATATGTAAATAGTTTAAGCTAGTAAAATAAAATTTTATATTTTTTATTATGCAATGTAATTAGAAAAAGCAATATTCTAAAAAAAAGAATTACTTTTATAATTTATTTTAAAAATTTAAATGAATTTACAATGCTTTTCTGGTCTGAGAAGCTCAGATGCAATTTTTCAAAAAAAACAACTTATATTTCTATTTAAGATATGAAAAATTATTGAATACTATGTACATATTAGTGAAATATATGCATTTTATAGTCTCTCAAAGGTATTTTTTACGGTATATATATATATTTTATAGAAATATATACTTTTTTTTTCAAATATAGTAATTTATGTTTTTTTTAATGATATACAGTAATATATGTGGTTGGGTGAGATTTCTAAACTAGGAGATAAGAATAAATATGGACTGGATTTGCGAGATAATGAAAGAAAATTGAGAAGGGCGCTTTCCTTAAGGTTCTTCTAGAAAGAATGGAGGAATCAAGGCTAGTTGACAAGTGAGCTAGGAAAGACTTATATGGAAGGCTAGTCGAACTGAGTTATGGGATTGCAGTTGAGCAGTGAGTGATTTGTAATCGAGGAGCTTTTCGGGTCCGGAGTGGGCTTCAGTTTGATCTCCTATGGACCAGTCAAAAAAAGATCCCCTTCTCATCATAGATGAGAGCATTTATAATTAAGAGATTGTAGGTGAGATTAGATAGATTTTGTTAATGAGAGTGCGGCTAGGCGGCATGGCGATAACAGGATCTGTCACATCGCCTAATAGTTTAGGCATTAATGATAGATAACTTTTCTTTATCTTTGAAGAGACTATCTTATCATAGGATGCAACTATAATATAACAAGAGCCCACTAACTAACTATTTGTTTGTTCTCACTAATTAAGTTAAATTTGTTCACGTGTCGTGACTGGGTGACGTAACAGTTTTTCCTCAAAATATTACAACAACAACAACAACAACCAAGCCTTAATCCCACTAGGTGGGGTCGGCTACATGAATCCTTTGTTTCCATTGCGCTCTATCAGTTACCAAATTCTTATCTAAGTTTAAGTAACTAAGATCACTCCTTATAGTTTCTTGCCATGTCTTCTTTGGTCTCCCTCTTCCTCTTTGTACATGGGCAAAATCCAATAACTCAATTTTTCTAACTGGAGCTTCAATTGGCCTACGATTTAGATGTCCAAACCATCGAAGCCGACTTTCTCTAAGTTTATCCTCAATTGGTGCAACACCAACTTTCTTTCGGATATACTCATTTCTCATTCTATCCTTTCGTGTATATCCACACATCCATCTTAACATTCTCATTTCTACAACATTTATTTTATTTGTATGTTTCTTCTTTGCAGGCCAGCATTCAGCACCATATATCATCGCTGGTCTTACTACAGTAAACATGCATAATAATAGTTTTTTTTTTAATGAAATACAATAATAGTTCTTAAGGCCTCGTTTGGTTTAAGTTTTTTTTTTTAACAAGAGAAAAAATATTTTATTTTTTAAATTTAATGGGAGAGAATTTTATTTTAATATTAGAAAGTGTGTAAAATATAAAATACTTTAAATTTTAATATTCTTATTTATATTAGATGTAAAATAAAATTAATTTTTATAGTTAAAATTTGTGTTGGACAAAAAAATTATCTTGAACCAAATGAGGCCTAAAACACGAATATTTCAAAAAAGAGGCCAGATGGCGGTCACACGGAAAGTGGCAACGCTGTTCGGTGCTTGGCAGCAGATCTCACAGCCCCATCGTCATCACGTGTTTAGTATAAGGCTAAAGAGGAGGATGATGGGGGTCAACAGAGAGACGGAGAGGCGATTGAAATCGAGAGGAGAGGAGGCGAGGCTGACGAAGCTTCTTTTTCTGTGGTGGTGGGTGGAGCTGATCCCAATCTATGCAGGAGAAGGTCTAGGGTTAGGGTTTCCAAGGCCGCTTCTTTACAGCCAGAGAACGCCGGGTCCCGATCCCAAGCACATCGCTGAGAAGAATCAGACCCGTGGGAACCTGTTATTCATAAGCGAGAAGAAGGTCAAAGAGGTAGAAGAGGAGAGCAACGTCTTTGATCCTCTGCCACCCTTCTTCCTTTCCTCCATGGATCGATTTCCGTCCACTTACCCGCTCGTTGACTTGCGAAAAGGTAAGGAGATCTAATCCCTCGCCGCTCGCCGTATGTTTAGATCTGTTTGTCTGTGATTTTCGTTTTACCTCATCGTGTATCTGTTGATTTTGATGGATAGTTCTAGCTTCTACACGTTCTCTGTGTTTGAGCTCTTCCGATGTTTTGTTGTTGATAATTTTGTTTGCCGACAAGAAGGGGTTTGGAAAGGTTGAATTTTGAGCTTCAGGCCTTGGTGCTATTTGTTCTCGCCATAAGTTGCTGGCTGCATAGAGTCAGGCATCTTCTGGAAATTTGAGAATAGGGAACGGTTGGATTAACTTTTTTTAAAGAAAAGAATAGCATACTGGAGATTGTTTGATAGTGGCTAATGGCTATCGGCTTACGAGTAAACTTCTTTATTGGTCCTGCGATAATTGGGATTTGTAGAACATCTGATTCTAGTCTTCTGTTATTTTTCTTTTTAAAAACAGCGTCAGCTCTTCTTTATTATCTTTGCAAATATTGAGATTTCCAAATAATGCAAGGTGCAGTAGAGCCCATGATCTTAAAACTCGGATGATATTTCTTTCTATCAGTGAAAATGAGGACCTTTATGCTACCAGCTTACAAGTAACAAGTAATCTTCTTTTACTTTGCTTTAATTGCAAACTTCATTTTCAATTATATTCTTGGTTATTGAGATTTTTAAATAATGCAAAGTGCACTAGAGCTCATGACCTTAAACAATGATAGATGTCATTTCTTCCTAACAGCTTACGAAATTGGGCATCTTTTTCTCGAAACATATTTTTGAGGCTTCTTGTAGTTTTTTTAAGACGCAGTGAGTTACTTTAACAGAAAAGATGAATATAACCCAAGATACATCTTGGTTTCAAACCACAGAAATTGACAATATCCATGATTAACTGAAAGAATTAATGACGAAGGTTCTAGGAATTTTATGTTAGATTTTTTATGTGCTGGGTGTGTGGTAAAAGTTGCGCTAAACTATACCCCATATTGACATCCCACTATGTTGGGGATGGACTATTTCAATGGCTGAAAGGAGTTCGGCAGACAATCATCCTAGAGGATTCTGTTGTATGCCATTTGAAGTGCAACCAGCTAGGCCACTGTAGCCCATTAAGCCTCACAAAACGGGTATTCCATGTAATGGTTCAAATGGTTTGTTTCATTGGTAGAATTTGTCACCTTCAGCCATTGAAATTGGGGGATTATAGGGAATAGTGTGAGAGCCACCAAAGATTGCTTATCTGATTGTGTTGAAAAAGCAATATTTTCGTTGAGCATTTACTTACTTTCTATTTTGAATGGATGCTTGGTGGGGGGCCTGGGGGGGAACAGTCCAGTTGGAAGTTACAATTCTGACATTCACCACCTTCAGCGTAGGAGAATTATCTAAGATCTGATGTTGTTTGTTACATATAAGTTGTTTACTGTGTACTGTAATAATTTTTGTCATGTTGTTGAGTCTTTCTTTCCTACTTTTTTCTTCCATGGAAACTCTCACTAGATTCAATGGTAAATCTAAGTATTTTTCAGAATGTAATTTGCATGATAACTACATCTAACAAGCACCACTCTATAACTTGCATTCTTCTTGTTACAAGCATCATTTTCGTTCCTTCTTGTTTGGTTTCTTTTTTCAGGCTTTAAACTGTCAGCCACATGATGCTGTCTCTTAATTGCTCTAATGCTATTTGTGTGATATAAATTTTACTGGAAGTAATACTGGCAATTCAAATGCTGCCTTCTATGCCAATCTACTCCCTGTTTTACTTCTAATCTGACAATAATTAGTTCAAAGGTTACTTTTGGCATCTACTTTAGTTTTTACCAGCTAAATTCTGATTTGCAGGGTTGGGATAGGCTATTCGGGGAATTATTTCTTCTTTTTCTAGTGCTCTGTATATACACTCGTACTTTAAACTATGATGAGTTTGCCTATCAAAGGTATCGAGAATAAGGATGGCAAATTGACCATACCCAGCAAAGTCTCTGTATTAAATCCTAATGCAGCAGAGTTTGTTCCATCTGCAGTTAGACACTTAAATGGAAATAATAAACCTGAAGACAAAAATAGGATTGATATTCCTGGAACCTCTAGGAAAGCTGTCCTAGACAGGACAGATTCTACAATTTCAAATAATTCTGATGATGAGGCGCATCAATATTGGCGACGTCAGCTTCCTGATGATATCACTCCCGACTTTACAGCTGTAGGAGAAGATCGTTTTGCCAGTGCTGAAGAGCTTCAGCTTGCTGGTTTGTCAATACATGGTGGTAATGGCGCACCAAGGCTTCCAGCATCTATGAGCAGGCAAGTGTTACTTAGCAATGGCTTGGCTGAGAAACTAGGATACTCTAATTCTGCTGTTGAAGACCAATCATCTTCTGCTTTCATGACTTCTGCGGATGATTCCTGGGACGGTTCATTGATAAGTACCTCACTTCATCTTGGCAACGGAGTGGATGCGCATCAGTTTAATGGAAGTTCTGGTGCCGTATTTGCAAATAATCTGTATGCAGATCATCTCACACTGGAAGATACTGCTATCAAACATGTTGAATTCCTCGCTTTGCAATTCCCTGGATTTTCGTCTGAGAGCCTTGCAGAGTTCTACTATGCAAATGGCTGCGATTTGAACTTAACGATTGAAATTCTTACTCAGCTTGAGGTATTTTACTGCCCATAAGAAATATCGCATGTGGTTCAGAATATTTTGATGAAGTTCTACAGGAATTTCTGGTGTATCTGTAAGACAAGACAAGTTAACTCTTTTATTTGAGTAATGTAAATTGTACTACTACTTGTGTAGTGTGCATGCAAAGTATCTCTAACTTCTTCATACCTTAGAGAATCTGCAAGGTTCTTTGGTACTGCTGCTTCCTTTTTTTATCTGACTTGATTCATTATAGTCTGGGGACTTTAACTGCTGGCATAAAAGGATTATCTTAGAACCTTCTCAGTAACTACAATAACAGAAAACTGGCATTTTTTGAGGTGAATCATCTTGAGGGGGAATTGTCCATGTAAACTTACTAGTGGTTACATGAGGCTCAATAAGTGGTAAATAGAAGGAAAATGGAGTACTGCGTGAGCTGTGATTTGATTGTTAATTTGCATTTAAGTCTCATCACATTTGTTAGTGTTAAAAAATTCAGTAGGATTTTGTTTCTGATTCATTTATGGTTTGACTATACTTTTTCTATGTATATTGTATTCTATATACCTTATCATCCGAGCCTTTGCAGTCATCTAGAAAATAGCTGAGGAATGACAAGTAATTTGTAAGTACTTTCATTTACTTCACAAATGACAAGGAGAAGGTTTTATTCTTACATTTTGGTGTTGAAAACAATAAACAATGGCAGTCATAATTCCTTTTCCTTTTTCTCTTTAAGTTGGAACTCCAAACTTCTTGTGATTTGATTTTTGTGATTTATGTGATCTGATACTGTACTGTCGTGATATCTGTTATTGTGATTGCAGCTTCAAGTGGATGGTGGCTTCAATCATAACCAAAATTCAAAGGCTGTTGCAGCCCCAAACCTTAATGCCCTTGATTTCCCTGCTCTTCCAGTGGCAGATTCTCAGAATGAGTTCTCAAAGTACAATAAAGACAATCTGCAGCAAAACCAGAATATATATAGGTTTCCTTCAAGTATATTCAGAGGTACTCCTGACTTTGCCTCTGCTGTTAGAAAACTTGCATTGCAGGATAGTGGAACCTGGAAGTATGAGAGCAATGGTTCTGCGGACGGTTTTGGTGGATCCAGTGGAAATGCACAATTGCTATCCAGCTCATACAAGAACCATGGTAAACTGGCATATGAAAAGAAGTTGCAAGGCTTCGGAACTTCTCGGGCCACTCCAGTTTGGCTGGAGACTGGAGAAGCAGTTGGTAGTACTCTCTCTTAGTTGTTATGGTTATGATTTGTTTTTGTTGGTTTCATTTGTCTCCGAAAAACTTAATAACTGGCAGCAAGCATGTATTCAACATCAAGGGAAGAAGCTCGTGACTTTGCCCGCCTTCGAAATGCATGTTTTCAGCAGGCAAGTAAAGGCTAATTACTTTTGTATATAAACTTTTAGTACATTCACAAATGAAAACTTAAGGGGATTGTGTACGCAGTTCAACATACAGGGGTTGACAATGCCTATTAAATAGCAGCTTCTGAGCTCTAGCTTGATATTAAGTTTTTATTTGCTCAATATTTTGAATAGAAAGACAGCAAGTATAGTCTTATGTGGCAAAAATGTAGATGTTTAGATGCTAAATCTTTCAAACTGGGCAAATGGAGTGACTACTCTCTCATGGTTGGAGGGTTTATTAGGAGTAAATCAGTTGCTCGAGATGATTGTTTTTATTAGATCCCTGAGAAGTTTTTGTAGAATGCATCCAGTGTCATGATAGTGTTTGCAGGAGCCAGGAGTAGACAGATTAAAAATGGGAATGATACGACTAGTGAACTTGAACTATCTTTAGTTTCTGTGGACCAAATTATGGAGCTTGTCATAAGACTTGACTGAATTGTTTGGACTATTCTATGATAAGATCAAGGATCATGGAAGTTCTGGTCAGTGTGGAACCAGAAGATTTGATTGTATATATAGTTGTGTATCACAAAAGCTCATTAATGTAATGTCTTGTTGAACAATATCCTTTTTATCTTGTGAAATTCAATTGAAATCGTCTTTAATCATTGTGCTAGGTTGAGGAATTTAGGTTAATTAAGATGTTTCCTCCTAACGCAATAGTTTTGTTTAACAACAACAACAACAAACTTAGTCTTTATCCCACTAGGTGGGTTTGACTACATGAATCCTTTATTTTCATTATATTTTATTAAATAAATTTTTATTTTTAGCTTCAAATATGTAATGTCATTTTTTATAGTTTCTTGATTGCCTTTTTTGGCCTTCCTTTTTTCTCTTTTACATAAGCAAGATTCAATAATCTAATTGTCCTTACTGAAACTTCTGTCGGCATATGATTTATATGTCTAAACCATCTAAGCTCTCTAAACTTATCCTCAGTTGTGGTCACTCCAACTTTGTCATGAATATACTCATTTTTCATCTGATTTGTTTACGTATAACCGCTCATCCACCTTAATATCCTCATTTCTATGATACTTATTCTATTTGTGTGTTTCTGCTTTATAAGCCAGTATTCAGCGGTATATAACATTGTTGGCCTTATAATTATTCTATAAAATTTAGCTTTAAGTCTGAGTGAAATTTTCATATCACACAATATGTCGGATGCATTCCTTTACTTTATTCATTCTGCTTGGATCCTATTAATAACATCACTATCTATTTCATTGTTATTTTATGCAATTGATCTAAAATATTTAAACCGCTTACTCTTCCTAATAATGTAGTCATCAATTGTCATCTCCTCACTATAAGTGCTTCTATGTTGATTAAATTTACATTTTATATATTTAATTTTTGATTTACTAAAATAAATTTTTAGATTCTAATGTATTTATTCATAACTCGAGTTTCACTTTAACACCTTCTCTAATCTTATTAATGAGAAGAATATCATCTGTAAAAAGTATACATTAAGGCATTTTTTTGAATTTGTCTAATCAAAATCTCTATAACTAATGTAAAGAGATATAGACTTAAAGCTGAATCTTGATGTGATCAAACTAAAATAGAAAAAATTTTAATCAGGCTCTCTTATGTCCAAATACATGTAACAGTCCTTTTATACATGTCTTGAATAACTTTAAAGTAAATAATGCAAACTCTTTTCTTTTCTAAAATTTTTCAGAGCACTCCTTTTAGTAATTTATCATAAGTTTTTTTTAAATCAATAAAAACTAAATATATATGTTCTTTTCTCTCCCTAAATGACTTCATTAAATCTCTTAACAAATGAATGACCATCATGGTAGATCTGTCTAGCGTACAATGAGAACTTAGTGGCGAACAGTGCAATTATTGCTTATGTTTCTTTCCCCCTCTTGCTGTATAGGGATTGTTGATCCCTAATTCCAGATTCTTCTCTCGTGATATGATCTTCCATTATAGACAATTAAGACTGTGGAGAATCAACTTTGGTTACAACTTTAAAATAGTAAAAGCCCTACAAATCTTGGACAAAAATATGGTACAAATATGTTATCCAAAATTAAGTTGTTGTGTTTCCGTAATCAAATCTCTGGTGGTTGGCAATGCCAAATTTTGTTGCTTAAGATTTAGATTCTACTAGGCTACTAGCTTTACACTCGATATAGTACATGGCTAGTTGTTTTTAGGTATGCTCCCAAGATTGTCGAGTCTCGTGTTCTCTCATGATCTCCCTCATTATGGCAGGCAGGTGATTTTAGGTCTAGACTAGTTGCTGGCTTCTCGGATGTCCTCTTATATGAGTTGATTTCATGTCTAATATTGGGTCATCGATGTCAGCGTCAAGATGCCGTGTTCTCAGATATCGTGTGGTCATCAACCTTGCGTATTTATCACTTTTTGTCGAGCCTTGGATATGCAATGTTATTAGACTCGACCTTGTATGCCAAAGATCTCAAGGAGGGACTTCGGAGAAGTTGTGGCAGAATAGGATCCGAGGCTCTTGATGGACGAGTGATATAAGTGTCATACGTTTCTAAATTGACTCACATTGTCTGCTCCATTCTGTGAGGGCATGCATGTTTTGAATTACAGCTGTCAATTCTCTCTCTCTCTCTCTCTCTCTCTACAAACCTGCGAAATGCTAAGCCTTCATTTGTAACTTGTTTAAACTCAAATGATGAATTTTTATGTTGAGATTTGTGTGAGATCTAAAATAAAGTTAATTTTCATCTGGGATTATGTAAGATGCAAAATAAAATTAGTTTTTATCTTGAGATAGCAATATGATGTAAATAATGTTAAGTCTTTTCTTGAGATTTGTGTAGGATGTAAAATATGATTTAGTTTTTTTCTTAGTATTTGTGTAGGACATGATTGTATAGGTTAACTTCAATTAGGTTAAAGTAAACCAACTAAACAAATGCCAACTAATAGGTTAAAAGGGTGTGCTCATGTATTGATTTTGTCTTAGAATGGAGTTTGTTTCAGCAACTTAAACAATCTAAACTATAGTACTCTGACTAGCTTAAAGTCGCGATTGTTCTTTCAAAGGAAGTTATACTACTACAATCGTACCACAAAGGTTACCATCATGTTTCTTACTTTCTTGGCTCGTCAATATTGCTCATGATATGATGGATTACGTAGCTTCACATGTTATGCAAACGTTGGCTGGAATACTTGGGATTGTATGTATGTGATTATCTATTGATTTTCTCCTGTTCTTTCCGTTAGGCAAGAGAAGCCTATTTGATTGGGAACAAGGCTCTAGCAAAGGAACTCGGCGATAAGGGTAAATGGTACAACTTACAGATGAAAGAAGCTCATGCAAATGCTAGAGAGACCATTTTTCGACAGAGGTTGGTTATATTTTCCTTTAATTCTGGCATCTGTATGTGCATATATAGATGGATAATGCAGTAAAAACGTTATAATCCTGCCTTCCTGTAGTTCTAATGATTTTTTTTTTCCTGTTCTCCATTGTGAACAAGGTATCAACAGGAATTTATTCTCATCTTCTAATTGTCTTCTATAACTCACCTAGGGCCTTTAAGTACCTGGAATCTTCAGCCTTCCTATACTTCTAATCATTATATTGTATGTGACACTATTGTGTGCAATTACATGCGCACCACTTAAACTTACTGAATTGCATTTTAGATTTTTTTTTTAATATTTATATATGAGCTTTCCTATTCATATAAGCACTTCAAAATAATCCCTTTAGTTTAATGAATGTTTGAGTAACGGCATTAAGTTTTTAACAGAATCGTGTTGTCTTAACTAATTGCAAATTCAACTCACCGCAATGGGTGGGGTAATAGTTATAGACCGTTTAGTCAGATATGTGCCTACAACAAGAACTATACTTATGTTGACTAGTTTCATTAGAAAGATTAGTGTTGTTCCATCTCATTTCTGTTGGTTAGGAAGTACGACACGATGATACAACAACTTTCCAAATACAAGTTGGACACAAGATAAAATAAAATAATAATGAAAAGTATATGTTTAACAGCATGAGTAACCATTTATATTTATTGAAAAACATAGTATAACACAAACTTGATTCATTAAATTGAAGCAAAGAATTCGAGAAAACTTATATAATTAAATAATAGGTTCCTAGATGTAATTTGGCATGGCTTTTATTCAATGTGAACACCTAGGATGTACAAATATGACACGATGACATGGGGACACGGCATGGCACAGTCTTAGCTTGTATAGGTCTGTTAGTTCCATTTGAAAGTTTCATGCAAGAAGACCTTCAATTCCTTAAAACTCCACAAAATAACATAGTGTTGTAGTTAAAAGAATCAAGGGGCATCCATCTAATTTTAGTATTTTACTAAAAATTTGGTGGTGCGAATCTGACCATGATTTAGTTTTAAAGCTGCTAATGGAAGGTAATACTGAGTCATTCTTTGTGTATAGAAGAATAGAGGATGTGTAATTCACTGAGATTGTTGGTTTTCTCATCTAAGGCCCTGTTTGGCAATGAACTAAAAATCATGGCTAAAATTACCCATGGCTAAAATCTTAAATTTATTTTAAAAAAACTTAAAAAATTATTTTATATCTCATCTCACACAAATTCCAACATTAAACAATCACTTTATTTCACATCCAACACAATTTTCAATAAATCAATCAATTTTGTTTCACATCATACCCAATTTTTAATATAACCAACTTACTTTATTTCACATCATACACAGTTGTCAAAAATCACTAAAAATTTCAACCAAATCTTCTTTTTTTTCTTATTACCAAACAGAGCCTTAATTGTTCTTAGGATAACTGTTAAAAAAGATGCATACACATGCACCATGTAGGATGGAGGGAGAAAGTATCGTTTGCATTTACATGCACACATTCGCATCAAGTAGGATTAATGAGACTGATCGGCAAAGGGTTCATAATATTGGCATTAAATCGATGACAGCTGTTTGTGGTTGCAATATCTGTTTGTTTGCAGGAATCCCGGCTCTCCCGAACTTCACGGTTACGGACGAGGACAAGAACGTATGGTTGATCTTCACGGCCTTCATGTGAATGAAGCCATACATGTTCTGAAACACGAGCTGAGCATCATGAAGAATGCAGCACGATCAGCCGGGCACCGACTTCATGTCTTGATCTGTGTGGGCACTGGCCACCACACCAAGGGAGCAAGAACTCCTGCAAGGCTTCCAATAGCTGTTGAACAGTATCTGCTTGAGGAAGGCCTCCATTACACCCAGCCCCAGCCAGGTCTGCTCCGAGTTGTCGTATATTGAGATCGAGGTAGAAACACACATGAAGAAGGTTACATATCCCAAAAAATGACACAAGAAAAAAAAAAGGAAAAATAATGCTAGCTAGGGAGGAAGGAGAGTTAATGTATCATATGAGCAGCAGTCTTTCAGACCCACATCAAGGTTTTTTCCCCCCCTTTTGTTCTTTCTTTTTTTCATGGTGGCAATACTTTTGCACATGATGTAGATCTCTGTAGCATTTGCATTCTTTTTTAGTGAATTATTTCATGCATATTTTCTCACCTGTTTCTGCTTCTAATTTTGGTGTTAAGATGGAGGGAGAGAGATTACATCTCTTTCAATTGCTGCAATTCAATGTCATTTGGGGCATGAGGGAAATTATTTGAGAGAAATTTGGGCAAGTTTTAAATTCATCATTTAAAATAAGGTTAATAGCAATTAGATTCTCATAATNTTTTTTTAATTAATGGACTAGTGTTATTAGTTTATAAATTATATTAATATTTTAGATGATTATAATATTTAATTTAATCTAATAATTTGATAAAAATTTTTTATTATCTATGTTAAAAAATTTATTTTCATGTTATTTTTAATTTGATTAATTTGAAAATTAGAGAATTTTAGTTGTACATAGTATCAAATGAGGGGAATTATTGCTATTAATTCTTGAAAATCTGGTATTCTTAATTTTGATATTTGGGTAAACCTTTAGTGAAAATGGGCAAATTAGAACATATCATTAAAATTTTATTTTTTTATATATTTTTAAATTTTTAATATTATATAATGGTTATAAATCGTTTATGAAAATTATAATTATTATTAAATATAACGCAAGAGCAAAGATCAAAATTAAAATGATACTAATTTAAAATAATAATAATAATAATAAATAAATAAATTTTTATTAATTTTATATAAATTTTAATATAAAAAATATTATTTTATTTTATATACTCAATTATTTTTAATAAAATTATCAATTTTATTTCACATCCTAAATTAAAATACGTGATTCAAATATTTTAATCTATGATATGAAATAAAATTAATAAATTTTTAAAAATAATTGAATAGAAAATAAAATAATATTTTTTATTAAAATTTATATAGAATGTAATAAAATTTTATTTGTTATTATTAATATTATTTACCTAATAGTATTATCTTTCGCTATTATTTTAGCAATTGGGTAGGTACTATTAATAGCTATTCAAGATTATACAAATGATAGTGTAATCATTAACAGAATGAGTCGTTGCATTATTAAAGCTTATAAAAAGTTTATTTTGACCCAAAATTGAACAATTTAAGAATAAGTCGAGTTTTATTTTTTTTAGAAATCTAGTTGAGTTTAATTTCAGCCTACTAAAATTTACACAATTTTAAATTGATTTTCGAATTGAATCAAATGTAATATTTTATCTATGTTTAAATTAAAATATTCATTATATATTAAATAAGTTTTTAATTAACTAATCTATATTATATTTAGGCCTTGTTCAGCACGAGAACCAAAATCAAGAGCAACATTGTACTAATTTAAAAAATAATAATAATAAATAAATAAATAAATTTTTATTATATTTTACACAAATTTTAATATAAAAAATATTATTTTATTTTACATACTCAATTATTTTTAGAAAAATTATTAACTTCATTTCACATCTTAAATTAAAATATTCAACAAAAGTATTTTGATCTAAAATGTGAAAAAAAATTAATAATTTTATTGAAAATAATTTAGCATGTGAAATAAAATAATATTTTTATATTAAAATTTATTTTTTTTATTATTATTTTTAAATTAGTACTATTTTAGTCATCGTGCTAAACATGAACTTATATTTACATATTAATCACTTTAATATATATAATCCGTCAATAGTATAATAAAAAACTTTAAATACGTAAATTTGTATTATATAAAAATCAAATTAAATTCAAATCTAAATAAAATGCGAGCTGGAATATCATTGAAAGTAATGCAGATCCACGTGGGCGGAGCTGATGACGGTCGTAGTTTCCCATTGTTGCCCATGTCGGCAAGGGGAACTTATCAGAAAAGAAGAGGGTATTTATGTCAATAATGAGCGGGAACCTTGGAGCATTGACTGTGGTCAAATTCTTGAACTGGGCCGAGAAATATGTTGTACTTTGGGGCCCATGGGCTTTTAAACAAGATTTTTATTTATGATGGTAACATGATTTTTAAATATAGACTAAAGCCTTAATTGGTTTAATTAAGGATTTTTTTGTTTTTTTAATGACGTATAAAAGAGATTTGTGAAATGATTAACTTTGGTATAAATCCGGATTATAGAACACATTGATTTATAAAAGTCTTTTTTAAACTCCCACTTATAAATGCTTAAAGGTGCTTTTTTTTTAAGCAAAAAAGTGATTGTTTTTTATTTGGGCTACTAAAATGCCTAACCTTCAATTATTTATTAATGACTTATTAAATTTCTTATTTTTCATGTTTGCAACATAAAATTCTAAATCTTTTAAATATAATATATTTAATTATTTTTAAATAAAAGTTTTTACTTGAGTTAAGTAGAATTTCATTTATTTCTTTGGCAATAGTGAGATAGGCATAACCAAATTTTATTTTACTCTTTTTATGAAGACAATAATAAGGCATACTAAAGACAACAACGTAATATTCAAGTGGAAAAAATCGATGACAGTTTCGCTTTACCAACTTGTGATTCTTGCATCTAATTAGAGGGGATCTATTATATGTTTTATTAACAAAGTTACAATAAATAAGACATAATTAGGGTTATAAAACATTTTGAAAAAGGATTTTCTTGATATAAAAAATCTTCTCTCAAGACTATTACTTCTTTATCCTCAAATTTAAAATTCTTTTAACATAACACAAAAAATAATTTTAAAATATTTATTATTTGTAAAGTTATTAAGGAGTTATTCAAATAAATCTAAGGACTAATGTCAAATTTTTTTTTGCTCTAAAATGCATTGCTCCATCTGAGTCATAAGTCATGAGTGAGACTCATATTAATCTTATTAAAAATAAAGAAATTTATATTTGTCATCCCTTAAAGATTTATTATTTTCAAGAGGATCCTCAATGTTCATTATTTTCATATATCTTTGTCTAATTTTAAAAGTGAGGTGTTGTTTGTAAATTTATCTTAAAATGTAGAGTGCTATTTAAAAATAATGAATTTTTGAGAATATTATTTGAAAATAATAAATTTTTGGGAGTCAATGATGTAAATTTTTCTAAAGATTGAGTGAATTTGAATAAAAATTATCCAATTGATGCAATTCAAAATCAAGGAAAATTTTATATTAAAAAAAAAGAAAAAAGGAAGGTGCGCGCGAGTTGCGGATTGCGAGTTTCGGATATCTGTAACACCCGAATCCGCTCGGTTCTTGCGGGGCAAGGAAACCCTTCTTCCTTCTCTATTCCCCATCTCGCTGATCTCTGGAGAAACCCTAATCGAACCCATCCATTTTCCCAAGCTGAAGCGTTAGAGCGACAGCAGGATGAGCCGTGGAACTGGAGCTGGATACGATCGTCACATCACCATCTTCTCTCCCGAAGGTCGCCTCTACCAAGTCGGTAAGCTCCGTCGCACTTATTCTCTGCCAAAACCCTTCTGACCATCCGAAGTTTCTCCCCTTCGATCGCTTCGGGGAGATCGCTTCTATCTACAAAGGAGGAGTCAGTGAGATGACTTGTGTTTTGTTTGGGACAGAGTATGCGTTCAAAGCGGTGAAGGCTGCGGGGGTCACGTCGATTGGCGTCGGAGGGAAGGATTCTGTCTGCGTTGTCACTCAGAAGAAGGTTCCGGTAGGTTTATATTTTGATCAAGTTGTTGTTACTGGGTAGTTTGAGATGTGAACTTTTCTTTCATTTATATGTGACTGGAAATTTTCCATTACAAAAAACATCTTCCAGGATAAGCTATTGGATCAAACTAGCATCACTCATCTCTTTCCCATTACCAAGTATGTTGGATTGCTAGCCACAGGAATGACGGGTATGCATTCTGCACTCTGTGCGTCCCCTTTCCTCCTCATATAGATATAGTTTAAATGCAACGTAAGCTTAAACCACAGCTTATGACAATGGTTGACCTAAAAATTCTGTGTATGTGTGTGTATGAATAGAGAATTATTGAACCTAAAAACTGAGAGAGAAGAGAGAAGAGGAGGACTGGAAAGGAGAATGAATTCCAAACCCATTTTGTATGATGATGAGATCTTGGGTCTACGGTTGGTAGATCTATTCTTTGGCTCTACAATTAGTTGATCTTATGTTTCTTTTAATGTAGATCAATGCCTCTTTCAATGCAAAACTTTTTTGATGACAAATTATTATTTTTCGGTTTCAACTATAAAATCATAACTTTACAATGCTTTTGACACATCATACCCACCCAACTGAAATTGAGCATAGCCAAGAGCTTTCTGCAATCTCTGCAGTCAGCAAAATATGTGAGACGAGGTAAGGAAATTAAGAGCCAGTATTCATAAGTAATGACACAAAGAGGAAATTTGTATAGTGCCCTTTCTGTACCCAACTATGTGGTTCAACTATCAAAAAAACAAGGTGGGGTGGGGGTGGTTCAACTAACAATGTTTGTAAAATCCTTGATGTCATCTAATCTACGGAAGAGAGACTCAAAAATGATAGGATATGAACAATTTATGGAAGATGTCCTCTTACACGAAAAGAGAGATCATGCTTTTATGTGGAATAAGGAAACAAAATATAAGACTATTCACGGGAGTCTTGCAGGTTTCACTTTATGTACTTTTCGTGGACAATCAGTTGATGGAAGTATAATACATCCTTAATGCTTGCAAAATCCAAACTTAGTAGACCAGACATGTAGCATTATTTTTTATTTCCTATTGACACTAAAGCTTACAAATTTTATTCTCATATTATAGACAGGGATAAGAACCACATGCTTATTGAGTTTTTAGTCCTTGCTTTTCCCTAGTAGAACTGAAATGACCAGTAAATATTTATGCTGGTTGTGACTGGTAAATTGTTCCCTTTTAAGCTTGTATATACTGTTACCATGATCATTTCCAACTGTTGGTGAACTTTACTGCTTCAAAATCTTTAATTTCCATAAACCAGGTAAGATCTCCGTCCATTTTATCTTATTGAATATCTTTTTGTTCTCTTTCCCACGAATTTTACTTTCTATCATAATATTCTCACTATATTTAGATAGTAATTGTTACTTTTAAGTTTTATGTTCTGTTTGGCATCTTCTTGGTAAATTTGAAGAAACGGTTGTGATGATTCTGTTAAATTGTTGACTATGCACATGTTATAGTTGAGACTTTATGTTGCTTATGCATATTTATTCTATAGCTGATGCAAGGTCGTTAGTTCAACAAGCAAGGAATGAGGCCGCTGAATTCCGTTTCAAATGGGGATATGAGATGCCCGTTGATGTGCTTGCTAAGTGGTATACAGATCTGTTCCCTTTAACACTTTAAATCATGGAGACATGCCCCTTTTGAACACTTCTCTTACATATTCAAAACGTACAAACTCTCAAATTTGTATGTTTTGCAAGAGGCACAATCTTTTTAACTGAAGACAGGTAAACCCCAAGTTAAATTAACTTGACATTGGATTTTCAAAGCTTTAAGCCTTTAAGGCCTTTATATGGTATTCCTTGAAAATTTATTTTCCTCCTCTTCTATTTATGAATGGATCTCGCAGCATAAATACTTCAAGCTTTAAGGTGGATATTGTATTTGAGCTGATTACAATACAGCATATCCCTGAAAGCATGTACTTCAAAGGGATTGAATTGGAAATGCTAATAGGACCAAGATTGAACCTTTTTATGAGGAATTTTGATTTTGATGATTATTCAAGTCGGGGCCCTTTGTCAGTTTCATATTGGCCATAATGTTTCTCCATATTTTCCTTTAGTATTATTGTTTCTTTATTTAATCTGCAGGATTGCTGACAAATCACAGATATATACGCAGCATGCATACATGAGACCTCTTGGAGTAGGTCAGTTCCCATGGATATTAATTGACATCTAGTTAAACCTAGTGCAGGCAGTATTTTGTGTTATGAAAGGTTTTCTGATTTCCTAATCATTTTCTTGATTATCTGAAGCTGCAATGATTTTGGGTATTGATGAAGAAAAAGGTCCTCAACTGTTCAAATGTGACCCAGCTGGACATTTTTTTGGCCACAAGGTATGTTTGTTATAGACTGTTTTGCAAAAGGTGCTCATTTTAAATCATCTGTATACTAATGTAGTCGATTCATAAATACTTCTTATGATAAGATTATTTTCTTACTATACTCAGAGATGAAATCCACTACCTTTTCATAGTATAATCAGGAATGTTATTTTTAGCCGACTAACTATGCTATATAGGAGCAAGTGTTGTGCTGTTAAGTGACAATATATATGTAAATATATATAGAAAAATGCTTTGTAGCCCAAACAGTGTACCCCTTGGACTTTTGGATAATGGTTTTGTACATTAAATGAGTGTATTGTTCACATTGTCTTTTGAACAATGCACTGATCCAATGGATAAAATTATTGTCCAAAGGTCCTAGAACCTTTTTAGTTATTTATTGAGGATATATATATATACTATAGTAGAGAGGTAGATGCTCAGCCATATGATTAATTGTAGTACAATAAATTGTATTAAAAATGATTATTTTAGAAAAAAAGGTCGGCATGATATTCATAAAATATAAAATGAGAGGAGGGTAGTTGTTTAGCTATGTTTATCATCAACCTCTTGTCATTTTTGTATGTAAAGTGTAAAGTGAGGGATGAGAAGGCAAAAGATAAGTTGGAATATGGTCTTTACACATGCTCATCAATCACTTGTGTTCACTTGGATCTTGAATATTTACTTGAGTTGTGTTGCGCACCGGGTGGCAATTCACAAACATAGTAAGGCCGAATAATTACTTGAAGCATGGAAATGATTGAGTGGCTTTAGCAAAAGATTAGTTAACTAAAATAAACGAACTACCACAAGCAATCACAGAATCACAGAAGTAAACAATAAAGGGAAGAAGAAAGAAAGTAGTTAACACTATGATTTAAGTGGAATCCCTTGTGAAAAAACTACTGTCGAGGTTGGAGGCAAAGGAATAAAGTTTCACTAATCGAATAAGAAATAAAAATTTAGAGTTTTATTTCTCTGAGTCAAATAGAAATGAGATGTTCCTTTACTTGAATAGAACAATTCACATGCTCATAGAAGAAAATTGAAGCTCTCGAACAATACTGGAGAACATGGAGGTTGTGCCTTCAACAAAAAATGCAAAAACTCTTTTGACTCTGTACTCAGAGAGTATAAGGTATAACGAAATTGTGCTTGGAATTTTAGAAATAGCCTTGATAGTGACCTGGGTGGTTATGTTCCCCTCTTTTCGATGCTAGCTTTCTATTGCTTAAAGGTTTTGAGAACATGACTTTTGCTTTAGAAAATAGGGCAACATATAACTAGCTTTGATTTTTGACTCAATGCTAGACGGTCCTGTAAGTTAGATAGAATGTAATTCTTTGGCTAATGAAAGTGTGTTTGATGCAAAGGAATCCACAATTACTCAAAAACACCTAAGCCTTTTTTGCTCATGCGACCGAGTTGAAAATGCCAAATCTTTGTCCAATCCTTTTTTTTTCATTTGTGTAGGCCATTTGCATTAAACTAAAGTAAAATACAAAAAACGTATATCATACAAAAATTGGCAGAGAGTGAGCATTCCTCTTGCTCAAACAAAATATCCTAATGTTGCTAGATGCGCATTGTAGTTAGCAACGCTATTAATATTTCTAATAACTTGAGAAATTTACAATAAGAAAAACAATCAATGAAGGAGATAATTTCTTTTATGTATTCTTTCTGGACAATCAATGGCTTAGGAAGTTCTCCAAATAATCAATCAACAAAAACAAACAACCACAAAATAAAAGCGAAGCTTTGAAACAATACTTTGAAGAAAATTAAGTTTGGGCCTTCAGTAGCAAATGCAATAGCTCTTTTATCTCCGTGCTCTCCTCTATTCATAGAGGGAGGCAAGGTATATATACTTGGAATTACAAAAATAGCCTTGATGGTGATGTGGGTGGTTATCTTCCCTACAAGTTCGTTGACAACTAGAAGATGTTTGAAGATTCCTCCCACATGATCTATCAATAGTCTTTCATCTGAAAAGTAGTTGAAGAATGCCTCGAAGCAACGAGGATCCTTGTTAGAATTCAATCTGAAAGGCTGTGAGTTGAACAAACTTGTTTGAGTCGCATGGTATTTCACTCCCAAGAAAGAATCTAGCTCAACTGTCATTGAAGAAATAGTTGTGAGCTAGAGAAGAAGTCGACACACTTCCAACAAGTTGCTATTAGCAGTGTGTATAATTTAGAAGTTTTCAGCTTTTTATATTTCTTACATAGATAAACATATTTGATGATTGTCAGTTTTGGTGGGACCATTAAGGTATATCAATTTGATTGATCTCGTTATTGTGATCATGTCATCATGACCGATTCTTTAGCAAGAATTGATAGTTATATGTTTGTTTAATATCAAGGATTTGTTGAAAATTTCAGTAGTTTCCTTTTATTGTCTGATTTTCCCTAGGCCACCAGGCTACTGTCTAGCCTCCATTTTAAATCCTGCTGTACTATTGTTTTTGTTGACTTCTAGAGGCTCTTATATGTTGTCTCAATAAAGAGAAAAGATTTCTTTTTTTTAAAAAAAAAAGAGAAGATAAAAAATGACTTATGATGCGATCATTAGATGTGACCTCAACTCGGTTTGCACTTACAGGAATTTTGCTTTAAATAAAACCTAATGGAAAAGAGAATCCAATGAAACTAACCTTGCTAGATTGAGTTTAACTCAAGTAAATGTTTTTTTTTTAAACGTGAGTAAATGTTGTTGTTGTTGTTGTTGTTGTTATGTATTTTGTTGTTGGCCTGCCAATCGTTGTCCAGCTAATGTCATGCTTTGGACTCATTTATGATCCAATGTAGTTGCGCTTAGATCTTTTAATTTAAAGGGCGATTTTTTTATAACTTTATGATTTCGGTTGAAACCTAATTGATCCTCTGGTGTAGGATCGGTTCCAGCCAATTAGGATTGGAAAATGTCAATTTTTGGGTTTCAGATCATTTTGTTTGGAAAGGGCCAGATTCAGTTCATTTTGGCTGCTTTTTAGGCCTTCGCCTGAACTCGTTGATGAGCCAAAGTTGGTTAAGTACTATCGAGCAAAGGCATTAGATCTAACATGAATGTGAGGGTGGACAGGTCTGGCAGGTTAGGGTGAACGGATTGGGTGGGTTAGTGAATTTTGATTTTTTTTAAAAGGATAGAAACCCAAAAATGTGTCTTTCAATGGGTTATGAATCTATGATTTCCCTCCCTCACATTATTACCAACTCACTGGCATCTCTTGTTTAGTTAAAGATAACTTATATTTCTTAACATTTAAATATTATAAATGATCATATATATATATATATGTAAATTTGTCCTTGGGCATGTCAGCCATACCTACAATGCTTTTGCTCTCTTGTGTTTCTCGGAAATTGTATGACCCAGGCTACTAGTGCCGGATTGAAGGAGCAAGAAGCTATCAATTTTCTGGAGAAGAAAATGAAGAATGATCCTACGTTTTCATATGAAGAAACTGTGCAGGTTTGCATTTCCTGTTGAAATTTGTACATATTTTATTCCTTTTGGAACATCTAACGATATACTATTTTTCCTTGATGAGAAAATATACTCTTTCAATGTATATAGACACACACACACAGTTATTTAGCCTTGTATGTGCACAGTTATTTAGCCTTCTCTATCAATGTTTTTCTTCAGAGACTAGGCAGTTCAAGTGTTCAACTTTCCCTTAGCCTTCTCTATCAATGTTTTTATTCAGAGACTAGGCAGTTCAAGTGTTCAACTTTCCCTCACATAGAAATTCTTGTTTATAGGTTCACAGCATAAGTGTTACAATTTATCTGAAGATTGCGTATATCTTTTTTCTGATTTAGTTAGCATGTTGGTTGTTGTGGAAGTCATTGTCCATGTCTGATGCATTTATTGAACTTAGTCGTCATCATCAATAGAATTATCCCATGTATTTGCGATCATCTTATTTTTTACACATAAAACCCAAAAAATAAATATTAAATTAATTTTTATTACACTTATGCAACTTTTAATATAAAAAATCTACTTTATTTTACATGTTATATCATTTTTCATATATAAATAAATTTTATTTTATATCATACACAATTTTTATCATTAATTAATTAACTTTACCATCCATCATATACATATCTTAACGTAAGGTCACAATTTTCATAGCATGATGAAATTAGTCTCATTGCCAGGCTTGTAAATTGTAATATTAAATATGTAAAGTATAGGTGTTCAATATATATACATATATATAATTCTATTGGGATAATTACATACTGAATATTGAAATATGATAAAATTACATGTTTCACATAGCATTTTAAAAAAAAACTATTATTAATGAGAGTCGTATACGCAACCCCAAATTGGGGAGGTTTTAGATTTTAGGGTTGTATACTTAATTTTTTTTTAATGAATAAATTATTTTGGTCTTTAATATGATCAAAATAGTATAAGGATCAAACTAAAAACAAACTAGGAATATTCTGTTATTGTTTATCAATTTTTTTAATTGTTCGTTAAGTTATCTTCTGAACATGCAGCAAATCCAAGTAATAAGTTAGGTGTTATTTTTATGGAACGTAGTATTTTTTTGTGATACTTGTAAATGGCAACATGTAGGTGTTTAATATGACATGATCTGTTTTTTGTGTATGTATTCTTTTGATCTTTTCCTTACTTGCAGACTGCAATATCTGCTCTACAATCAGTCCTACAGGAAGACTTCAAGGCCACTGAGATCGAGGTTGGTTATTTAAAATACATTTTTTCAGATCAAATTTTCACTTGAATTGCAGTCTTATTTGCATATGTTCGATAATTTTTTCTTTTGGAGGTTGGAGTTGTGAGGAAGGAAGATCCTGTTTTTAAAGTTCTTTCAACCGAGGAGATTGATGAGCACCTTACTGCCATCAGTGAACGTGACTAAAAAAGAGAGAATAAATCTTTCTGAAGAAGATCAACTTATTTCTTTAAGGGTAACCAATGTTTACTGTTTCAAGCAGTATTATGATGACTCAACGCCCCATGTAATTTTCATTGAAAATGTAGTTTTTTCCATAATGATTCAAGTTTACATTTCCTCCTAAATTGTCATTGCCAGGCTAGAAAACTCAAATAGATTCAAAATGACTACTACTGTTTTTAGAATTAGTTTTGAACATGCTATAACTGACCAATAAATTACTCACAACTTACTTCTGGGTTTAATCTAAGTCGATTAAACCCAAAAGTAGATTTTGTGCTACTTTTAATTAGTTGTTAGGACTCTAGCATTGTTCTTAACCTTTTTAGATGCTTTTTTGAAATTTGGCCAAAGCCTATGATATTATAAAAAGCAAAGTATATATAGTACAATAATCAAAATCCTTAGTGAGAATCGTGCAAAAATTTAGTGGGAGAGGGTTACCCTTATTTCATTATATATCAGCTATGCAAGTAAAAGCAGCTACAAAATCAGTCTTGTTGACAGATTTGTATATATGTGTAACTTTATGTGCTTTAAATGTACTTAAAGTCAAAAAAACTCAATGTAAGCTGCTTCTAGCAGTTCTATGTTGTGAAAGCAGGATGTCTCCAATAACGATGGTAGAATCTCTCTCCAATCATACGCCTTATGCTCTATCTACAGTCTCGCCGCCTCTAAAGTCCTTCTGGTCTTTGCCTCATTGATTGCTCTTGTGAATAAATTGGTACTCACAGCTCCCTAAAAGACTCTGTGATGGTCGCAAAGAACTGCTGCTACACTGGCCTCACCATTTATTCAATACGAACTAATGGGATCCCAGTTCTTCAGGGTATGGTCAAGTCTATCCTGGATTACGTCTGAGCAAATTAGCGCCGCACAATCCTCGGAGTGGCGTGTGGTCCATAGTGGACTTTGGCATTCCTTGCACTCTAAATATGGTATATAGTCGTGGTCCACTGGAAGACAGAAGGGTCATTACAGTTTCTAATGGCCTGATCCCTTTGTTGCTATAGGATCTACTTCACACTCCTTGCACCGCCGGCAGTAGCTTGCCACGTTATAAGCATGTTGATCATATATCGTGTGTTCTTTGTGTCATTATTCGTACTTGCACAAAAAGGGTTAGTTATAAACAGGGTTGTTGCCAAAGGCAGGGAGGTCTTGGCTCTGGTGGGCACGGGAGCTATTTTCTCCATCCTCCATCCCCCATCCCAAGATAAACTCATAACATCCCAAGCTTGAGAGTTGAGTGTTGTCTCCGATGATCCAACTCCTATCCCTCCATCAGAGTTACCTTTTAGGAGGGGAGGTTTGGACCTTTAAGACCTCACACACCACATGACCTGCTGGTATGAGAGTTAGGAGGCACTTCACAAGCAACACCCAAGCCTACAGGTGTCTTGGTGGGGGTTGTTCCCATTCACTTCATCTTCTTCCAGGTTGAGCCATAGTTAATTATAGCATGACTTTTAAAAATAAAATTAAGATATTAATAATAATTTCATTCTCATGATATAAGTATGAGTTAAATTTTTATACCAATAAATATAAATGTTAATCATTGAGGACTTTGAAAGTATGATAATGCATCAGTTTATGAGGCATCTGGTTTAATGTTATTTTGATATTGTATCATATTATTTAGAAAAAAATAATTATTTGAATTGATGATAATTTTAGATAATTTTTTAAAATATTACATAATTGTGATTCAAAATATGTTCGTTAGATATTATAACATCTATATTACATGACATAATATCAAAGATAATATCGAATCAAATACTCATTAATGTTATTTTAGTATTATCATATAATTTAGATATTATTATTTGTGTAATAATTTTATATTTTTTTAAATTTTTTTTATATATATTATTAAATTAAATAATTATTTTTTCTAAATTATATTATATAATATTAAAATAATATTAAATTAAATACTATCTTGAAAAATACAGCAGGGTAGGATAAAGGAGAAAAAAGAGAAAGAAAAGAAGATCGTAGAAGTAAAAGGAGTACATTTAAATAATTTTCTAACAAAAAAGTATTAAATTTTTTTTTGATAAATATTTAAAACTTACTTCTTAGTCAGATGTGTGTAAGTTATAAATTTTATATAATTTTATAGTTAACGTGAATAACAAAAATTCAAATATTAAATATATAAAATATAATTTTTGGGAGGTTTTTAGGTGTATTTTTGTGACATCCTGAAATTATATTTGAAGTGAAAAGAAATTTAATTATAATTCGATTTGAGGCTTAAAAATTAAAGCTAATTTGGATTTAAAATGAATAATTTTGGATCTGAAAATAATGATTTTTGGATCTATTTGTAAGAGGTTGAAAATAGAGGGACCAAATTGAAATTGTTCCATTAAACAGTTG
>JAEMOT010003325.1:138718-195026 GCA_019297695.1 Apostasia ramifera | reverse complement strand
CTGGAATATTTCTGTTTCGGATCTGAGCCTTGTAGCATTAGTTTGGGGTATCAAATGATCTCGAATTTTGATCAAATTTGGTGATAAGTTAGATCTTGAAGTTACCTACAACTTTTATGAAAGAACGTTTGATTAATTCTGAATACAAAGTATGATTTTGGTGTCATTAGTAAATTCTGATAGAAATTCGGATTTTCTGACCGAGTTCAGTTCATAAGAGATTTGGTGTACCAAATTAATTCGGATTAATATAAAATTTTATATGAAGATAGAGGACACATTATACTATAACTTTTATATAGAAATCTTCTTTTAAAAAGTTCATTTTGGATGAGATTTTGCTGGAAGAATTTTGCATAAAAATCTGTATTTGAGGAGTTTATTATCACATGTAAATTAAATGGAGATTTCTTAAGTTAAATGATTGCTATTAAATATGAATTTAGAGATTATTAGATTATTTGATTATTTATCATATTTATATAGTGCTCTTATTAATTAGCCTAGAAATATATATTTTATTATTAGAAGTTCAAGCAATTGAGTTACTTTGGCAGTGGTATTAGTTATTATATTTAGAAGAATTGGACTTATGAAATCGATTTCAAATGCTATGAGATATTGAGGATTGATGATTTAATTATTTTTTGATAATTTGGAGTTTAAAACTTAAGCTAAATAGATTTATTGATAGATGATTTGATTCGAATAGTGATGATATTTTTATAATTGTAGAGTGACAAAAATGTGAAATTTGGAATTGATTATGATTTAAATTGATTCACTTTAATATGAGGCTCAAATGTGGATTATAGTTATATTATTAGCTCTAATCATACTCTCATCAAACATTGATCGAGATTTCATAAATTATATGTGAAGAATTCATGACCTTTATTAATTCAGATTAAAATATCCTTGAAGATATCATGGTTACTTTTATTGGTAATTTCTGGATTACTGTAGAGATTTAATTTAAATAGGAGAGTTGACTAAAAATTAAATTATCGAGATTATGAGGTATAAGGAGGATTTGTGAAAATCGGATAATATATAGTGCATGTAAATTATTATGAATTAATTACTAGCTCTATTTGTTTAGTCAATAAAGAAAAATATATAATACAATGATATGTTTATTTCTTGACTGTGACACCTACGGGAGGACAAATGTACGACTTATCGTCACATTCGATGTGAATATATATTGACTTATGTTTGTGACACCTACGGGAGGGCAAGTGTACGGACTTGTCGTCACATTTGATGAGAATATATTGACTTGTGTTTGTGACACCTACGGGAGGATAAGTGTATGAATTTGTCGTCACATTCAAAGTGAATATATTGACTTGCGACTGTGATACCTACGGGAGGACAAGTGTACGAACTTATCGTCACATTCGATGATAATATATTGACTTGCGACTGTGACACCTACGGGAGGGCAAGTGTACGGACTTGTCGTCACATTCAAAGATATAATATAATATTTAAGCAAGTGTATGAGCTTACTATGTGACTAAATTTATAATCAAGATTTTAAAGACGACAATGGATTAAAAGTTAAATGTGATTTCTGTGGGATTACGCACCTGCCTTAGCTCGAGCATATGATATATATAGGCGCGACGGCGTCCATTGCCATTTTGGGCTAGGGGGTGAAAACTCCCAAAACTGATTGAGGACCTCACATTTTTGTCATTATGGGCTATTGCCTACGGGGCTAGGGGATGACGATCCTCAAATGTGTAAAAGGCAGCTGAGGCGTAATACGAGAAATCACGGGCCCAAAAGATAAAAGTAAAATTAATAAAAGGAAATTTGCTCGTTACTTGCATATTGAATTATTGCTGTAGAGATTAACTTTATTCGTGATTTGATTCTAAATACATGAGTTGTATTCTATCTGTACGCAGTATTGAGTTGATTACTGTTTTTATTTGGGATGTTGTTTTATCTACTGAGTCTGTATTAACAGGCTCCTGCCATTTTTGGTGGCAGGTGTTGCACTAGTTGGATCACGGGACAAGGGTAAAGAGGTTGAAGGTATTTCTGAATTATGATATATAATAATTTGAGTTGAGATAATACATCTAAGAAAAAAAAATGAAAAGAATATATTATTTTCTGGCGTCCGGGAAATCGGGGCGTCACAATTTTACTTTTTAAAATTATATTTACTCATACACTGCTTGAATTTTATAATTTTTTTATAAACATTTTTTTAGTTTCTAGGGAAAAGAAAAAGGAGAGAATGATGGATATTTTAGATAATTAAAAAGGTGAATCGCATTTAGTTTCCTTTATTAAAAAATTTTTATTTAGGTCTTTAATTTTTGTTAAAAAATCTTTTAAGTGTCTTCTAAGGTCAATTTTAATCTTATTATAAAAAAATATTAAGGTCAATTTTAATATTTTATTCGGGTTCATTTAATAATTTTTTTTTAATCTAGAATTCAAATAATACTGATAAGGGAATTTTTTGAAATTTAATTAGTTAATACTTCATGTAGTTTTATAAAAGAGAAATACTTTTAAAAATGGACTACATGCAAAATTAAAATAAAATTTTATTAAACTTCTGAATCATCACGTCAATTAAAAATATTAAACTGAAAATTTTAACGGATTCATTTTAAATTTTTTTAAGCTATATAATTAAAAAATTAAATATAAATTTAATTTTGAATTATATATATTTTTTGAATGCAAATCTTTATCCTAATTTTTAATCATTTAATAAAATTATCGTTTAGGTTGCTTTTGCGCTCATCATTTCCAGCCAAAATAAGAATTTTCTGTACGTGTACACGTGGCGGGTTGTCATTGGAAGCGTGGGACCTCCGCCATCTCCGGTGCCGGCATTGCCCTACCGTCGCCGGCGATGGAACGGAGCTACCTATTCTGCATTCCGTCAGAGAAATAGGACAGTGGGATGCGGTGGGCCGACGAAATCTCGCGCCCCATATTTTTCGAGAGCTTAGCAGCCTATGTGCCGGTCAGAGGAACCGTACGCTCACCGCGAAGCACTCACAACTGCCCTCATCGACAAGTATTCCGATACCTTCGCTCTGCTTCGGACTCTCCCGCTTTCTCGCAAATTTCTCTCTCCGTCTTTCCCCATTCTTTCTTGCTACCTCTCCGTTGATCTCTCTGGAGGATTTGATTTTGATAGCAGGAATGGAGGATGAGTTCACGAGGGCGGTCGAGGACGGCCTGAAGCTGGCGAAGCGGGTGTATGCCGGCAAGGAACGGCACACGGTCGCGGCGCCGAGACAGCCGATAGGGATGGAGAAGTCGGCGACCTCTCTCCTCCCGACGGCACCAATGGTTTATGCTGTGATTGGCGACCCTTCGATCGTGGACAACCCGGATGTTCCTAGCTATCAGCCGCACGTCCATGGCCGGTGCGATCCGCCGGCATTGATCCCGCTGCAGATGAAGGATATTGCGATGGAGGTTGACTGCTATCTCGACACTGCCTTTGTCCTTGTCAGCGGACGGTGGCGGGTTCACTGTGTGATGGGCAGCCGGAGATGCGATTGTCTACTCGTGGTTCCTATGGGAGAGCAGGTAAGTCTGAGATGGATTTCTGAACCTTCTCAAGATTACATAACGCTGTGTCTGTTTAATTAATTTCATGATCTCGTGGAGAAATGATATTAGATAATTGTGAGTTTCACATGATGTTGATATCTGATTCATGGTTTTCTGTACTTAACGACAACAAGCAAGTATTTCGAAGTTGTTTACCGATCAGATTTTTATGATCAGTTAATTGTATTTCTTTCTGGGAAATACAATGGCGTATTTGCTTTAGTTAACACACTTCTCTTGATTTACTTCTTTTTTTCTGGCTATTATGTACTTATGAGCCTATTGGTTTGTCTCAAGCTGTACATGGTTTGGCTAACAGGGTTCAATTCTAGGTGCTGAGGTAGAATTTGCTCGGAAATCATATTCTACCCATGTTATTCAAAGAGATGATCAAGGAATAGAGAAATTCCTAACGAATGAGCACAGGGGCTTCTTGAAGCAGCATTATGTTTCATTAACAATACCTCAGGCATGTCTGGCTATCCATATTTATTTCTTATCACATAGAATTTTCTAATATTTCAATTTATTCAGGTTTAATTGTAGTTTTTTTCCTTTTAGGTTGATGGTGGATGTGATATCTTTCTTAAAATCACTTGGTCCCAGAAATTGATATATACAGACGGCCATTTCTTAATTAGAATACCTTTTAACTTTCCAGAGTATGTTACTCCGTTTACAAAAATTGTCGCTAAACGAGAAAAAATTCAACTAAATGTTAATTCTGGCGCAGAAAAGGAAGTTATCATCCAGAAAACAACCCATCCTTTAAGGGTGAATGCTTACATGTTTTATTTTATTGTTTATTCTTTTGATTTAGTTAATTCTGTCGACTTATTCAAATCATTATTATAATTATCTTTTCAGGAGATGAGCCGGAATGTAGGGAGATTCTCTTTCTTTTATGAGGCAAATGTAGAGAACTGGTCTGCTAAAGATTTTGAGTTTTCTTATAGTGTATGTTTTTCATGTGCACCATCATTAGTTAGTCACTTATCGTATTATAAGCAACAGTTAGTGGCTTGAAAAGAAAATCTGTATTCTTCATGTTGAAAAAAAATGATAGGAGGAGCTTTTGACCCTTTATGTTCTGTCTTGGTAAAATGTACAGGTTTTGTCAGGTGTTCCATATGGAGGTATACTTTTGAAATATCCATCGCGGCATGATCATGATCAAAGAAATCTGTTCTTTCTTTATCTTTATCCTGGGGCTGGGGGTAATCAGATTAGTAAGGTATTTCCAATTCCTTGATCCGCTTTCACATTTTGGTAGGATGTAGTCTAAATTTCACATGACTAATCTTAACTTCTGTGTATTTAAGTTTTTAAGGTGTATTGAAGAAAATGTCTGCATGTTATTTGCTAGACATTGGCCGTATCAATTAGAACAAGTAATACTGACATTTTTCCATGTGTACCAACACTTTTCCTTTCTTGACATTAGACAGCCAGCATGTTGTTTTGTTGTCATATGTATTGTAAAGAACTTTTTGGGCAATACTTTTTGGTCTGCTCGTTTGCATTTCTCAATCACCTGTTATGATCACGTGCTTGTCAAGCATTTCAATATTTCACAGTCTCAATTTCAGTTTTTTTGCTGCACTATGCGGAATAAATTTGTTCTTGATCTCATCCACTTTCTTCGATAGGTATTCAGAAAGAAAGTGGTCTTTCTCGTGGATATAAGTGGAAGCATGCAGGGGAAGCCACTTGATAGTGTTAAGAGTGCATTGCATTCGGTTCTTTCAGACCTTGCTCCAGCTGATTATTTCAATGTAATAACGTTCAATGAAGATATGTACTGTTTTTCATCATCTCTTGAGCCAGCAAATGAGGAAATGATAGAAAATGCTACACAATGGGTTAGCAAAAATTTTATTGCATATGGTGGGACAAACATTATGCAACCAATTAATAAGGTAGATGTGATTTAGTGCTTTACTTAATTTGTTATTGGGTTTTATGGAGAGCTGATCTTTTGCTGTTTGTAACATTTATTTTTCTGATTGGAAGGCATCACACATGCTTGAGAAGAATTCCTTTCAGGTTGTGGCCTATGTGCAATTTCTCTCTTTTGGTTTTTCTTGTTAAAAACTGCTAATATAACCTATTTTACCATGGCATACTTTTAAGGCCACGGGTTTACTATTTGACACGGACTATGTCCCATATATTTTTCTCATCACTGATGGAGCTGCTGAGGATGAACGAGCCATTTGTCATGCTGCAAGAACTATTATAGAGAACAGAGGATATATATCCCCGAGAATCTACACATTTGGCATAGGTACTAAGCACCTTTCAACCTCAGCATGCTAAATTAAGTTTACGCTTTACCTTAGTTGGTATGATTGTAATTCCTAATTTAATAGCACACGTAACTCATTTCCTGAATTTGTCGATTTTTTAAATGAATCAAATTTGATATACATTGATGGAATCCAAAAATTTTCTCTTGCTTTTCAACAAAAGTAGCCACTTGATAAATCTGCTAGTCCTTCGAATCAAGGTTGGTGTTTCCTTGGTTCAAAACTTCATACTCCACATGGGTGTCTTTGCTATTAGCAGTTATCATCCTTTATTGCTAAACCAATAGTAACTGATTTAATTTTGCTCATGTTTTGTTCTTCCCCCTATTTTGTTTTTTTTTTTTAAAATCTTATACCTAAGGAACTTGGCTGACCAGGTTGGTTGAATCCTTCCAACGTTTCCAATTTCTTCTTTTTCAACTTTTTTTTCCTCCTAGAAAAAAAAAAAAAACATCTTTTTCCTCCTGAAGAAGTTCTGTTATTGCTCATTATTCTTTTACTTGTGGATTATATGGTGAATTTATTTTAACAATAATCTGTTCTTTATATTGTTAGTTTTGTTACCTTATACTGGTACTTATCTCTTTGTTGGTTCTCTACTTAGATAATTATAATTCTATGCTAAACCTATAGGTACTTATTGCAACCATTATTTCTTGCAAATGTTGTCATCAATTAGCCGGGGCCAATATAGTGCCGCATATGATCTAGGTAAGTTGCACTCAAAAGATATGTTTTATTGCTCCTTTTTCTATTTTATAGCTCCTGAAATCTCATTATGATGCGTTGCTAATCATCAAAGCATTATGTCTAATTTCAAATCTCTTAAAAATGACTGTTTAGCTAGATCATACTGAAACAATGGTTTCATTGAATCATACTGAAATATTCATAAGATCTTGATTCTTTCGGTGGAAAACATAAGATCATACTGAAACAATAACCCCATTGAATCAATTATGAGCTAAACTACTGTTTATTCTGTTTGTGATAGGACTTGATTATGCCAATTACATGCAACAATAATACAACTACCAATTTCTACATAACGTCTAGTTATTATTGATGTAGAAATTTGTCGATAGGAACAGAGGGCTAAGATCTCAAGATGGGTAGACTATTACATGTATACATATGAACTATGTGTAAGCGAGAATAAACAAAAAGTGGAGGCAAAGAGATTTTTATGTGGAAATCTTAGGAAAATCCTCTGAAAGGAGCAAAAATTTACTACTATCTTTTGGCCCGGAAGGGTTATAGTGTAGACAATAAGAGTACTAGGAGAAATGCCAAGCTAGCTTATCCTGAAGTGTGCTTGCCTGTGTATCTTCCTAGACATGAGCACCTCGTCCCTCCTCACCTAACAATTCCTCCATGAGGTACACTTACCACAGGTGATCAATGGGCTAGTTGACTTCTATGGTAGTTGGTGATTTGACGTGGTTGGTTGAGGAGAATTAATCTCTTGTACTTATAAGCTGACTTGCAGAAAGCAATCCCAAGTAAATGACTTGGTGTGAACGATTAGTAGTCATCATACTAGGGATGGGTGCAGCATGGGATTGCTTTAATAATTATACAAACTTAGGTTCAAATGAGAGGAGCAGAATATATTCCAATGTAAACACAAAAGTACTTAGAAGGAAGATTCGATAGATCATTCCTTCTCGTCTTCTTGAGAATAAGTTTTTGGTTTCTAGAGAAAAAGTGGGAACATGGTGTGGAAAATGCACACCTTTTTATAACGTCATAAGAATTCTTATTAAAGGTTCGGAGGGGAGGGCTTCAGAAACTACTTTTTGCTGAAGATTCTCATCTCCAAATGGCATCTCCATCTTCCTTATATGCCCTTAAGTGAATGGAGGACATCAAAAACTGCTCTTTGCTCAAGGCGCCCAACTCCACTAGCTTTATTAGTAAGGCATCTCCATTTTCCTGGTATGCCCTTGAGTGAATGAAGGACCTATCCAAACCCCTAGTAACATTTTCAGCATCATTTTTTACTGCTTCAATGAGTTTCTTGTGCCTTTGCTCAACCATCTTCCTCATTAACTCCACCATGAGTCAATTAGAGAAGAACGCCTCCTGAGAAAGTTGAATCCACCTTCCTTATTGGAATGAATGGAAATGTCCATACTTTCTTGGATCTCAACCTTCAATATCTAAATCTCCAACCTGTCCTTATTCATGGTACATAGAACATCCTTCTCTCCCGCGCTGATCTAGGCTGCATCGATGGGGATGGTTTCCATCTTCCCCATTAACTCCAACATGAATCAATTAGAGAAGAATTTACTATGGTGTATCTCCATAGTGTCTCCACTAGTCTACATCTTCAATAATCAAGTCAATCTATGAATACTCCTTGATTAGTATTTCCAAATCATCTGAAAAAGATATATTGTAATCGAATCAAATATCACTAGTATCTTAATTTTATCTGATTATTATTAAATCATCAAGAATTATTTTATTTGTTTTTTATTTGAGGTGAATTTGATTAGTGGACACTCAAATGTAGGTTCATCGAATAAATATTTTCATTAATAATAGGTGTCCCTCAAATGTTTAAATACAAACTCTTATGTAGAAGGGTAAATTTCATTCTAAAATAAAGATTTGACAATATAGTGGACACTCAAATGTGGGACTAAACAAACTCATAGTTTAAAAATAAAATAAATAAATAAAATGAATTTGACTAATTCAAAATCCATAACAATCTTTCTAAATTATAAAATAAAATAGAGATAATTTGCATGAATCTTTATCCATTCATGACATTCTGGATCGTAATCTCATTTGAGCTTTCTTTCATCTTAATATTATCCATTCATGACATTCTGGATCGTAATCTCATTTGAGCTTTCTTTCATCTTAATATCTCCATCAATTCTTCTTAGGTGGAAAGAACATTCATGACATTCTGGATCGTAATCTCATTTGAGCTTTCTTTCATCTTAATATCTCCATCAATTCTTCTTAGGTGGAAAGAACATTCATGACATTCTGGATCGTAATCTCATTTGAGCTTTCTTTCATCTTAATATCTCCATCAATTCTTCTTAGGTGGAAAGAACTTGACTTCGTTGAGCAAGGGTCAAATCTGTTATGGCATATCTCTATAAAGTCTCCATCAATCTATATCTCTAGTGATCAAGTTGATTTTTGACGACTCTTCTACCCTAAAAAATTGTATATTTCTACCAAATCAAATATCAATGGTATCTTGATTTTAAATCAAAATTATCAAATTACTAAAAATTATTTGATTTACTTTTTATTTAAGGTGGATTTAGCCGGCGAGCACTTAAGTGTAGCTACGTTCACTCCAATAAAAATGCAGAAGTCAAAACCTTGCTAGGTATTACTATTGATTCTTAAAAATCACTAAATATAAAATATTGAAAGTACCACAATTTTATTACGTAATTATTTTCAAAAAAATTAATTTTTATATGTAATAATTTTTCATTAAATTTATTGATTTTTATATGTCATGAATATAAACGAGAATGCAAATGTCAACTTGATAAACAAACAACTTTCTTATATGCAATGAAAAAACACAAAGAAATTAAATACATGCAGACTTGGTTCTTAAAAACGACTTAAATGCTACCAACTAATCATAAGTATGTGAATGGTATGTTAGAGTAACAATCGAGGTAGTTCCTAACAGGTTTCATGTAGTAATCCAAAAGTAACACTTATGCTCATTGAATTGTTTCTCCTTTTTCTTGAATTACTTTTCAAGCTCTCTCTCAAATGAGACTTTCTTACATGTCATGGTCTTTAATATGTCTTTCATAAAGATGTGCTTAATTAGAGTAAATATAATGCCATTATCATGAACAAGACTAATAATCATTTCAATATGCAATATATCCTTGACTTTCAACTCATGCTCCTTAACAATATAAATATTATTTATATGAATAGGCTTTCTATCATAATCATTAAGTAATAGAGCATGCAATAAATTATTTTTCGCCAAATTCTCAATCATGGTGGATTTTATATGCTTACTATCAGGAGTATCAGTCACCTTAACTAGTTCAAATTCTATGATCTTTTCTTCAATATTTTCTTTAGTTCCATCATTATATTTCTCATATTCTTATGTTTGTTGTGGTCTTCTATATAAATTGAAATAGGTATAGAATGTGTGCTCCTTTCTTTAAGAATTGTGGAAACCTCAGTAGAATACTCAAATATTGCTTCACTCCAAAAAGATGAAATTACAAAGCATCTGAGAGTGCTTGTGGGGAGCTTTATTTAGATTCTCCTTTATAAGAGGTGGACTTGTAGTAGGGACGTAAAATTAGTCTCGTAATGAAATCCATAACACTCATGGAGGCACGACTATCTAACAATTGGGCATGTCGAACTGCTAGTGATCTCTCATAATTTCTAGCATTCTGATAAACTTTATCAAGTGCTTTGAACTAATGCCAGTATCATTTATCATGTATATTATTTCTCAAATTACTTAAAAAATCTAATTATAGTAGTCCTTAATTTTAAAACTCTATATCACATACTATTGTATTCAAATTTATCGATATACTAGGTTATTGTTCTCATCTCTTTGGTCAAATTCTCTCATTTATTTAAAAGATGCTTATGATAAGACTGGGGAACGTATTTGTTTCTTAAAATGCATTTAAACGCATCCCAAGAAGTAATTGAACCTATTCTATAATGGAGACGATCATTCTCTATATTATCAACATAAAATTTAGCTTACTTGGTAAGTTTTGTTTTAGCGGAAGCAACCTTTTTGAAATCAGACATAGAATAACGCTTAAAATAATTGTTTATATCAATTTCCTAGTCCAATGAAATTGTAGGATTCAATCTACCATCGAAATTAGGGGATAATTTCTTATCATAGTATGACAGATCTCATTATTGATATATGTCTTGGCAATGAGTATACAAGGAGTTATATGTAATGTGATCAAAACTGAATCAACTATACATATAAAAGCTCATGGTAAATATGAAATGTAAAATTGAAAATAAACACAATAAAATGTAAATGAAATCATCGATAAAATGTGCTAATCTAATGCAAGGTAAAATGATACAATTTTATGCAAAATAAATATCAAATATGAAAGTAAATGTGAATTTGAGATCAACAAATTTATATGATAAAACTATCTCAAACAAATTTAACTATTTTTAAATTTAATTTTGCAATAAAATTGAGATAATTTTAAATCCTACATATTAAAATAATTCAAAATTGAAATAATTTTTAGATTCACAGTAAATAAAAATTTACTAAATAAATTTGGGCATCACTTAAATTCAATGAATTGAATAAAGTGCCTTCGGTATTTTGTTGGTGACTCAAAATTTGAATTAACAATAATTGACTTAACAAAAATTTGAGGTTTTGCACAAATGCGCAAATCAAAACAATTTAAGTGAATAATAATTCTAATTGAAACTCAATAAATCAATAATTATTTAATTCAGATCAAAAATTATATCTATATTAGAGAATTTGGAATTTACAAAATATGCAAGTGCGTCAATGAGGCTACAATGAAGACAGGATTCCCATCAGTCAGTGAGACAAAGGTAGTCAGGGTTTTTGCTGGATGACAATGTCCTGATGTACAAGGTCGTAGATCTTGTTTGAGTGAAGGGCGTGGGCGAGTAGCAGGGCTTTAGCTGTCGGACACTCAGTACATAGCCGGTGCTCAAGGATGCGAGCAGGAGCAACGCCCGAGTATTGGCAAGAAGGCGGCATGAACATGCCGGCAAGCAAGGTAGAGCGAGGGCGTAGGTAGGAAGGTGGCTCTGGTGTGGGCCACAACGCGAGTGGTGGGTGGCAAGCGTAATAGTGAATGAGGCAAGGCCAGCGGGAGGCATGCAAGGCGATGTAAGGGCACGAGCAATGCATGCATGAGCTTGACTTACGTGGATTAAGGGTTGTGCTTACAACCTAAGACGTAGTATGTGGACTGGATTGTGTGGTGCTCGCGATGCAAGACTATTGTGGCAAGGCCTGTCAATGGATCGAATCATGACCCAATTCGATCCGAGTTCCGATCCGATTAAATTTCCAAATGGATTCTTTTTTTGACCTGTCAACCTGCCCTGTTTACTGACCTGATCTGTTTACAAATAAATTGATCGGATATGGATAACTATTGACCCGACCTGTTTAAAACTTGATCCGTTTATGTAATTTAATTTGTAATTCATATAGGGATACATTGTGACTAATAATTTTTTGTTGGAAGGCTCACGTAAAGAGTGTCACTATAATTAATTAATAAAAACTTCTTACAGATCATATTAATAGATTATAGTGTATAGTGCTCAGTTTATATTTTACAATATATGTATATATATTACAAATGCTGATTTTTATATTAAAAATAACTACATTTATTGAAATGGATTAAATCCGAAAACTCGAGTTCTGACTCAATCCATTTTTCGACCCGAGAGGATCTGGATCGACCATGACCCGATTCGATATATAACCTGATTCGATATATATGGATTTGGATCCGAGTCGGGGTCAACCCGAACCCGATCTGTTGACAGGCCTAATTGTGGCACATGTGCAATTCACACAGATTTGCATGAGCAGTAATGGTGTAGGGGTAAGGTTGATTACAAGGCTGGCTCGCTCAAGGCAGGCTTGCTTGGGGTTGGCTCACACAAGCAATACTTCGCCATACTAACTGGTTCTCGCAGGGTGGAGCCAGAAGTGTAAGCGGGTAGCCGATCGAGCCTTGGAGTCACAAGGACATTGAGGCACCGAGGTGCGCAATGGTAATGTGGTATCGCCGAGAAGTGCGACATCAGCAAAAAGGCTTGATAGTGACAGAGAGATTTGACAGCGATACAGAGTAGCGGAGGCTAAGGCAGAACATGACTAATGTTGTGGTGGAACCAAGCTTTGATACCAAAGCTAATACGGGGCAACACTCTGACATCAAAACTAATGCGGGACGAAGTGCTTTGATATCAAAATTGATGTAGAGTGTGTAAGGGGGCTGGGCTTTGGAGAAAGAAGAAAATAAAAGGAAATTTATTTTTATATTTTTTTGATGAAGGAAAGAGAGGGAAATTTAGATACAAATGATAACTAGAGTTTTAAGAATTCTTATCTAAGTTTCTCTACCATTCTCTTATGGGACATGGATCCCTTTTGAAATCCTTAAATGAATACATTCCAAGGTTGATTATACTTTTATTAATCAAATGTTTCCTACAAATCATATATATAGAGCTTATAGGACTAAATAAACTCACAATTTTGAAAATAAAATAAATAAATGCAACAGATTTGATTAATTCAAACTAATAACAAATTTTCTAAATTATAAAATAAAATAGAGATAATCTGCATTAATCACTATCTATTCATAGCAATTTGGATCACGATCTGATCTGGACTGTCTATTTTCTTGATGTCTCCATCATATTCTTTCTATTCCAATCTGACTTAACAATATTTCATCTACATGTGATGGAACTTCCTCCACCTCCATGTTGAGGTTGGTAGCTCCCCCCAAGAAAAAACACACACTCAAGATTTTCCACTTTATTAGCTAAAACATGAGTTTTGAGTAAATATCTCCATGAAACTGCAAGACTTTACCAAAAGAGAGGATATTGTCTATATATAGCAGTAAACACATAAAGAAACAAACTAATTGTAATAAAGCGATGCACTCACATTTATTAGTTGACTAAATTTGTTTTTTCGGTGAACAAACTGTATAGTGATGTGGTAGGCAATGACCCACTGATAAGATATGATCAGGTGTGTTTAAAAGGGTTAATTTTAATAAGGTTAAAGCTAATCTTATATAATGTTAAATTAGCTAGTAATAAATATGATGTGTGTTGGATGTGAAATAATATTAAATTTTTTGTTTTGAAATACACACATGATGTGTATGACCTCATATGTCAGGTTAAAGTTAAAAGCTAAACAAATGCATGACATTGGTGGCGTTTTTGGCAATATAAGACTGGAAGATTCTTTAAGGAAGATAAACCTTGACCAGCAATTTTAGATGGGATCCATCGGCCCCACTCCTTATGGGATCAATGAGATTTTAGATGCATATAGTGCTTTAATATTGTTCTTTCTTTTCAAATATAATTTTGCGGTATTTATTATATTTTTATTTGAAAGCTGAAATACCTTCTTTTATGTTACTATAATCCCTTATCGTAGGAAGGTACTAAAGGATTTCATTTAATCTTTGAAAACATCATCCTACATTAATTTTGTCTATCCCCCCCCCTCCCCCTCCAGATTACGTTGAATGTGAAATGAAAAAGTGGTTCAGGAGGGCTTTGTTTCCTGTCGTTACAAATATAGCAGTTGATGCCTTTGACAAGCTTGATGCTTATGAGGTATGCTCTTTCTGCCTTGTTAAATTTTAACTTTGGGTAGGATCAATTGAAAAAGAAGTTACAATACTGTGATACCAGTCTTTTAATTAGTAATTTGCAGAATGGATTGCGTGCAAACTAGATAATGTCATTTATGCAACAATGCACTTCAGTTACTGTTGTGATAGTGATTGTATGTCGAAATTTTCAAAGTTACACATGAACTTATGTGGAAACTTAGTTGATTTTGATGATGATAAGGGATAAGAGATTTTTGGAAGATTCAAGTTCCTCCTAGCAAACATGCTCGTACAATTTATCCATGTAATAATCAAAACATGTTATTAGAACATATAGTTATCATCATCAGAGCAATTTTATAATCAGAGCAAAAGAATATTACAACAAAAACATTTTCAACAATGTGTATCCCTCTTGAATCAGAGGATACATAGCAATCACAGCATATACATCAGTGATTCACAATTAAGACATGTATATCAGAGGATGAACAGTAAATGTTTATCCTTAGCACATAACATGCACTTTTTCCACTCTGGGATCATCAAAAATGAAATCAAATGGAGAGGTAACCTACAAGATCCAGAGAATAATATTCATGAAACAGATCAAGGATAGATAGATGTTGTCTATACATCCGTAAAATTTACTGCAATCCATACAATGCTCAGTGAGTTAAAATACTACAACCCGTATGAATATAATGTCTAATGAGCACTAATGGTCCAAAAGATAAAGAAATGAGAAAGAAAAGGATGTGTCACTTGTGTGAGGAGGCTTGGAACTAGAAGGTTGAGATGCAGTTTGAACTCAGGCTGTGAAGCAAGTGACAGCAACAAGAAAGACATTCTGAGGTTTCATGATAGCGTCCAAGAGGGTATTTGTCTTTTGCTGAGTTTCCACCATTGCAATATACTTTCATCAAGTCTGGTGAAATTAACAATAGGATGAGGAGGCTATCAAAAAAAAAAAACAGTCCGATGAGGAGGAGAGAGAGAGAGAAGTTGAAGGTGTAGTATGCCTTGAAGGAATGGAAGATCATCTGGTAGAAGGTGAATGAGTAGAAGGTTCATCAGGTTTTCAGATTCAATGCCCCATGAAGAACCAAGGCTTTCACAGAAAAGCCATAGATATTGGAACCAGTGACTTTCTACACAAATTTCAAAGCAAGCATTTCACTGATGGTGTTCTCAAAGTGAAGATATTTGACTTGAACACCATTTTCAGAAATGGTAGAATATGATATCATGCCATTCAAAATGAAGCTTTTGTGTTGGAAATATCTGCCTTACAAATGTGATAATCTGCCAAGATAAAGAGTATTGGACTAGTTACTCGTGTAACCACCTATTTAATCATATTCTCTTGGAGCAGTCGGCAGACGCCTTTGGCATGATCACTACAAGTCTAAAGCTTTTTAATGTAGTTGGACAATTGGTGAGTGATGCCAGAACAATTGAATTCAGGATTGAATCCAAAAACTTCTCCATATCAGGGATACAATAATGAGTGTGGTAGCCTACGAGAGACAACATGACTTCGTGGTTGACAAATTTATAGATACTGCTAAATCAGAGGTGAAGCAAAGAGGTTGTCCAACAATTACAACATGGTAAACATATAAGAGTAACTTTCATTTTATGTGTGTAAACCAGATTTATTCCTTAAAGTCAAGTTGATGTGGAATTTATTGGAATGTTTCATGAGTCTTCTCTGTCTTGATCAATACCTACAGTGAATTTCACCAAGCAAACTTTGCTTTAAAATATCAACTAAATCTTCTAGATTGTTGCCTAGAAATTTATCTGATTGATATTTATTTTCCTTAATCAATTTGACTAGCCATGTTGAGCTTGGAAACTAAATCAAGCAAACGTTTTTTTGACTCGGACAGCCTAACGAAATTTAAACTTAACACGAAATCACCTGCAAAACTTTTAAAATAATTACAATTTATTAATTAATTAATAATAGGATTGACATTCCTTAATTATTATGAGAACAAACATGTCTATAAGGAGTCACCCATTAATAACTAGACTTCTCCCTAACCGCACTTGATAATAAGGAGACTTCTTAAAGAAGTCCCCTTATTATTGGGTGACTTCACATTGGCCAATTTTATTTAAATCAATCCTATTTCTTATTTCTCCACTCTTCACACACAAATTCCTTTTTTTCTGCAGTAGGCAAGCAACTTCTTTCATTTCAGATGAATTTTAATTTAAAATTTTTTTATTTATTTTTTTGCAAATTTCATTATATTTTTTGCAATTGACCTCTCGTGTATTGATTCTTTTGTATCTAAAGATGATGAAAATGAAGAAACATATGCTTAAACAGAATGAGATGTTGATATTTACTATGAAATTATCTGACAACTAATAGTTCATGAGTCAAAAGGTCTAAAGCAAACAATGCTTTTGTTTAGTTGATTGAGTGACTAACTATTGCTTAGTACGATGATCAAGGCATTTAAACTTTTGCACTCTAGAGAGCCTACAAGCGAACACCATATTTCTATTCGAAGTGGGAGCTGCAATGTTCATTCAATGATTGAGAAATCCCCAACATTGATCTTTTCTTCTTAAAACAAGATTCACACCTTCAATCCCTCTCTCTTATGCACTTGAATATTTCTTGCCAACGGAAGCTTTCTTGCACTCCTTCCATTCTAAGAACTTTTACTCCTTTCAAGTTTAAACTTGTAAATCAGAAACTTACTTTCTGTTTCTTGTCTAATTTTTTTTAGGTATATCCTTGCAATATTCCAGATCTTTTAGCTGAATGCCCATTGATCCTATCAGGCAGATATGAGGGAAAGTTTCCACGCACTGTCAAAATTGAAGGTAGGTTGGCTGACATGAGTAGTGTTGTCCTTGATTTGAACGTGGAAAATATGGGTGACATCCCTCCAGAAAAGGTCAGTTGCATATTTTACTATATATTACGATCAACTTTTTTGTATGGCTAGTATATTGGCATTCCAGAGCCTCTCATATCTGCAAGGCTGATGCAGCTTGGAGATGTGTGCATTTTTTTTTATTAAGCATTTTATTGTTATATCTGGTGTCCCAATTGCTCGTTATTCCATCAGTACCAATTGCTCGTTATTCCATCAATGGGATTAGTGTGGTCATCATTTTTCTCCAAATTTTAACAACAAAATGTCAGATGTTCACACCACAAATGATTATACCTTCTTATCATGCAAAGCTTATGCAAATTCAGCCGCTGCAAAATTACACTCGTAATTGGAATCTTTTCACTAGTCCTATATGATGCTACATGCCACGTAGCTTAGTATGATAAGAAGTGGAAATTGCAATGTCAATATTTTCTATACTACATTCAAAATATTACTATGTGAACATAAGGCTCTGTTTGGCAATGAGCTAAAAATCATGGCTAAAATTAGCCATGGCCAAAATCTTAAATTTATTTTAAAAAAACTTAAAAAATTATTTTATATCTCATCTCACACAAATTTCAACATTAAACAATCACTTTATTTCACATCCAACACAATTCTCAATAAATCAATCAATTTTATTTCACATCCTACACAAATTTTAATATAACCAATTTACTTTATTTCACATCATACACATTTTTCAAAAATGGCTAAAAATTCTAACCAAATCTTCTTTTTTTTCTTATTACCAAACAGAGCCTAAAAGTTAGTTTTCATTTTATGTGATGCTGCTTGCTGGTACCTCGCAAGTGGGTATGCATGTGACCATGGTTGATATTGCATGATGGCCGTTCTAATCAAATTGAATGCAATTGAAATGATATTCAGCTTCCTGGAATTTGTTTTTCACTGTTGAAAAGCATATTTTGTTTTGTTTTTGGAAAATGATTTTTTGCAGGTCATGGCTATCTAAAATTATTTTTTTAACTCCCTATCAATTAAGGCTGGTCTAAGTAATATATGCAAAACATACAGAATGTACAAAACTACATGGAGGAGATAGGGACTGATACCTAGTGAAGACAAGATGCTAAAAAATAAATGAATGATTGGGTTATATATAATAGAGAGTGGAAAGATGCACCAATAAGGTGAAATTGGATGCTGGAAAAAAAGAGAAAGGAATCATTGATACAAGTTGTAGTAAAAACATTGATCAATTATAGATAATAATATAAGAGTATAAAATTATTCTTGGATCATTAACCTATAAACCTAAGCTTTTAGGTCAGTTTGTAACTAGATATTAACATAGTATTAGAGCTAGAGGTAAATGAGGACATCTTGATGATCAGTAATGCAAATTAGATCGCGCTCTTTGATGCCATAGATAGACATGATTGATGTAGACTTTGTTCTCTTTTTTTTTCAGGACTGATGCAGATTATTTTTATTTTATTTTGATTTTATTATTTAGGGAGTTTGTTATAAGCTTGTATTAATCGGATCCTTTTAAAATATTAAGTTATTTAATTAGTGGGATTGTTTAATCCCACACGGTTTACCTTTATTTTAGAATGTGATTATCCCTCTTGAAAAACATGACTAATGTTTTAATGCACTTTTGCGGGGTCTCAAGTCTCGAATGAAAAAAATGAAAGGTTAGATAGGCAACTGTCAACCAGCGTAAAATTTGTTGAGTAAATATTTAAGAAACATAATTGATCCTCTTTAAAACTATCTTGTACTTGAACATTTGTAGGGAATTTTGATAACCCAAGATTCAATTGCTAACCAAAGATTTAACAAACAGAATAAAAATTGAAAAGAAGAATTAACATGCCAAAAGGAACAAAATTGAAAAGAAGAATTAACATGCCAAAAGGAACGACCAAGGAAATAAAGCAAACCACGAATATAGGCATAAGGTTAATAATGTTGATGATTCATTCTACAATTTAAGTTGTACTTCATATATTGTATTTTTCTAATTGCTGCATTTTCCTACAGGTATGTGCTAAACAACATATAGATTTGCTTACAGCTCAAGCATGGCTTTCCGAAAGCAAGCAATTAGAGGAAAAGGTTTGTTGCTCCACACCAAAGTCTGTGACAATTTCTTTATAAAATTGTTTGTACTGATATCTGCGGTATGCAATTTGCCTGATCATTGTCAGTCTTAGCTCATTTTTACATGCCCAATATCTGACAAAATCTACAAGATATATAATACATATGATCTTATAATAATTTTCACGTGAATAGATTAATATAGTAATTTTTATTTTGAGTGAATATCTTGATGTTCTAGATGTTGCGACAGTAGTTTATGAAATATTGGTGTTCAAATAAATACAAAAATCCTTATGGGCAAGCAAAATTTGTTGTTCCCCCCAATAAAACTTTTAGATTTGCTTTTAAAAGTTTTTTTTTTCATTTCAAATCACTTGATGTTCTAACTGGTCTTAAGAATTTTGTTTCGGAAAATTTAGAAGTATATATTTATACCTTGTCAAACAACTAACAATGACAACGACAATTAAGCTTTTATCCCACTAGTTGAGTTCAGTTACATGAATCTTTTATTTTTATTGTACTCTATCAAATAACAATTTCTTATTTAGCTTCAAATATGTAAGGTCATTCCCTATAATTTCTTGCAATTATTTTTTTGGCCTTCTTCCTCTTTTTTCATGAGTTCGATCCGATAATCACATTGGTGGGGACATGAATGAGCATTAAATCTAACGGTCAGGATGACATTGCTGAATCAAAATTTAAATTTAAATTAATTAAAGATAATTGGAGATTTTCTTATTAGCTTTATTCTGATTTGATTTGATTCAGAGCAGATTTGGGAAATTTGAAAACTCGTCATATTTGGAGCTGATTTTATTTTATTATAATAGAATTAGTTTCATATTTGTTTAGATTTATATGGCATTTTATTTTTTAGCACTTAATATTATATTTTCAAATTTCGACATGGGATCTCTCTGTATAAAGAGGTCACCCAGCATTTTCTCATAGAGTTGTTATTGATTAATAAAATGAGTTTAGATTTTTCTCAGAACTTAAATGCGAGTTAAGGGGCCAATATTTCGAAAACAAATGGTGAGTACCACCTTAGGTGAGAATCCTTAAAAAACCTAGTTATCTTTTGTTCGAGAAAAAAAAAAATCTCTCTTATCTTCTACCATTTCCCTTCAAACCATTTGACCGTCTCCACACACTGACCTGCCTCCGACAACAACCACCTTCGACTATCGCCCGCTTCCAGCACCATGTACACGCACTTGCCGCCAACACTTGGCCTTCCTCCTTTGCCTGAGCTCCTAAGTTCATTCATGCGAACCACCTCCCAGTGGCCGAACTTTCGGACCACTAGCATGACAACAGCCCACTGCTCACGCTCGCACACTGCCCCCACACACAAGCCCGCGGGCCTACGCTCGCCCCCAAGCCCCTGCATGCCCGCGCCCTGCTTGCAGCTGATCGCACCCCGCCTGCAGACGAACGCACCTTGCCTGCAGCGAGCGTGCCTCTCGCACGCCTCGCACGCCCCACCAAAAGCCTCACGTGCCTCACACTCCCCGCCAATTGCCTCGTTTACCTTTCACGCCCCTCCAGCAGCCTCGCGCACCTCGCGCACCACGCCAACAACCAAGCCTGCAGTTGAGAGCGATACTCATGCCAACAACTCTGGTGTCACCCGCACCCAGAGCCTTACCTCGCCTCTCGAGCTGCGCCACATCCATGTGTGGGTTTTTCAGCTAAGGTATAATTTATTTTATGAATCAAATTAATCTGATAATTCCTTTTCAATATAAAATTATTCACTTGACTTAGATTATTCATTTAGCTCTAAATTATGTCACCATATATTCATTCGAGTGAAAATTACTATTGTATTTTAAGTGTGAGATATCAGTCTTAATTTCTGAACCTCGAATCTAATCTATTGAAATAAAATTGACGCCCTAATCTAATTTGATAAATTCTTATTTATCAAACGATCAGGTTTGATTTTAATTTTAAAATATTTTAATTTACGGAATTTAAAATCTGATTTATCATAAAATTATAATTTAGAATATATTCTTGTGCTTAATTAAAATAATTTGTGAATTAATTTTGCTGATTATAAATTTAAATATTATTTTCATTTTTTGTCCCGCATCACACATCCCCTTAAATAGCTTATAGTTTAACATTTTGTTTTTCAAAGTGATTCAAGTAAAGAAGGAATTTTATTTTGAAAATTGTGTTTTGGCATGTGATCTTTTGGTTCTTCAGGTTTCTAAATTAAGTATATGGAGTGGTATTCCTTCAGAGTTCACGTACATGATCCTTCTTGAAAATGAGGTGAGGAAGCAGGATGCGATGAGACAGGTATTTAACTGTTATTTCATTTTCTCTATGTTTGTATTGTAGCAAGTTTATCATATTATGTCCTTTTAACTTGATACTTAACCCACTTTAGTTGGATGCGAAGACTATGAATTTTTTATAATTGTCAGCCTTATTTCTTCTCCTTCAATGAGAAGTATAAGATAATTGTGGTAGGAATTGACAGATAAGTAGTAAGTCCATAAGCAACTTAATTAGAGATTATAGCAAAAATTGTGAATTATAATTAATTTCACATGCATCTCTAAATGGAATTGAATGATGGCGACATCGTTAAAGTCGGTCTAAGCTATTTAGGTGAGATTTAATGACAGATGATGTGTTCATAACCAACATTAGTTGGATGTAAAGATTTTGACTTTTCTTTGATTGTTAGTATATTTCTTGTCATCTAAGTGTAAATTAATTATAATAGGGATACATAGAGAAGTAGTTTATCCATAACAACTCAATTAAATATTGTACCAAAAAAGGTTAAGCAGAATTACTTTTACATGTATCTCTAAATAGAAATGAATATGATGATAGATTCTTAAAGTCGGTCTAAGCTAGTGGGGTGAGAGAATTAATGATGACATGTTACATTGCATGAATGTCTCTTCATTCATCTCTGATAATAACCCAGTTCTATCAATTCTATTTATTAGCTATCCCTTCTTACAACATACAAAGAAACAGGACAAGAATGTATGACAGGCAACAGAAAACTAAGTGTGTGGATTCCAATTATTTATATTTTTTACTAAAATACATCTAAAACCTTGTCTAATAGAGAATAGACAAAATCATTGATGTGGGATAGAAATCTGTAAAATTTTAAGCCGGTAATTTTAAATAACAATTTATTAAAAGTAAGCACAATTATTTTTCAAACTATATTTATATAACAAATAATAAAATAAAATCCCATAAATTAAATTTTAAATTCAAAACTTGACTTAGATTGTGTAATAAATGTGAATTTATGAATTAGACTTAGATTTGTTGACTTTTATTTCAAAAAACTATCATATCTAAGGTTTTAAAAATTAAATGGTCTCTTCTCAAAATTAAGTGTCAACAATAATTAATTTTCTTAATTGGAATTTTGATTATCTCAATTTATAGATAAATCGAGTGATCCTATTGAGCAAATAATTCTCATTGAAATCAAGTAGTCAGTAATTAGTTGAATCAAGAAAGATTCATTTTTCAAAGAATTCATGTGAGGCTTGCAGGTGAGAGTGGAGTGAAAGCTATAGAATCTTGAATTAGCCTAAATTCAAATATTCAATTAGCATCAAGCAAATGTAGAATCATTTTATTGAATTCAGTCAGCCTAAAATATCTCTACCATCCTCTATTTATCAAATCAAAATGGTGGGATCTCATCTCAATTGCCAAATGTGACACCTACCTAATATAAATGTGTTGCTGAGTTGTGTTCCCCACCAATCATATTGTTGTGTGAGCTGTCATGATATTTCATTCAGATATGATCTTAGAAAAGGTAATTTTTTTTTTAATAGGCAAAGATAAGGTTATTTTGGACATGAATTAAAAAGAACAAAATATGCTTCATTTGTTTAACAAAATAAAATAATTGTAGAAGAAATAGGAAAAAATTGACGAAGTACTTACAGGTTTCTATAGTTTGAGGTAGCTAACAAATTGGTCCGTGTTTTTTGAATTATTTCAATTGGTTCTTATAGTTCATAAATTCTTTTAAGGTGGTCCCTTTATTATTATTCATTTACTAAAAGCAAAATGTCAAAAAATGTAATTTTAAAGATTGTTTTTGAGAAATATTTTGCTTTGAAAAAAAAACTAAGAATAATTTAAGCATGAATTAAAAAGGCAAAGATCAGTTTTGTCATAATTTTGGCTTATTTTAACGGATGTAATGGAGAATATAAAATTATTGTGGTCCTAATTGAATTGTTGGTTATAGCTAGATATAGAGACTTAGTTGAAGATTTAATGAAGTATAGGTAATTGATTGAAGAATCTTTGCAAGCATGGACTAATGTGTAATTACCTGAAAATATATTGAGCTATAAATAATTTACCCAAAGAAAATTTTTAGTCATAAGCAACTCAAAGATGATGACAATGGTGTGTAGAATTAGTTTTGCGGGCATCTCTTGTAGTAATGAATGTCGCACGGATTCTTAAAGCCCATTTGAAGCTATTTGGGATGAGAGAATTAATAATACATCACTTTATTCATCTCATTCTTTTTCTTACTAACCATGAAGAAACATGACAAGAAGAGGCAGCACAATGCCAAACGCCAAACATCGACATTGGTTCACTTTCCAACTCTAAGATTCGGCAACCTATCGGCGACTGCGGAGAACCTTCCGTCGTGTTGTGGAGAGCCGAAGCAGGCAGACGCCGCCTTTGCTCTGCTCGAGAAAGCTGTCAGTTGTTGTGGTGGGCTCTGCGACCGTTGCTGCTGCATGTGCTGTATCGAAGTGTGTTCCAAAATGAACGACCAATGCGTGATTGCTCTAACACAGTTGTGCACAGCGCTCGCATGCTTCGGTTGCAGTGAATGCTGCATACAGTTGTGCTGTGATGGTGATTAGCTGCTACTTTTTTGCGAAATAACTGTAAATTTAAGTATAATTTCAAAATAATCTCGTTTTGGCCAAGTTGTTGCAACAACTTATACTCATAATTGTGAGAATATGCCGACTTGAGCAGATGATAATTATTTTGAAATTTACTTAAAATTGTGATTTCTTTGTAAATTGTTCTTCATTTTCTTCCTCTTGTAATCACCTGCTCTATACATACAGAGATATATATTAATATGGTGGCTGCTCCTCTCCCATTTGTTCTTAGGGTTGGTGTGAGGTTGATTTGTAAATTATATGAAGTCTGCTGCAGAACTTATGCTGAGATGATGTTAAGAATGATGGTGAATGTGGGTTCTGCTTTGGCTGTTAATTATTAGGGCCTTTTTATTAGTATTTTGTTATTAAAAATGTGCTTGGTGTGTTCTTTCAATTTTAATCATTTTATTTATTTTTTAATCCACGTCCAATGTAGATGAAGTTATTTACATACAGGGAGAATTATATATCTCATTCTTAAAAAAAAAAAAAAAAATCTTTAGCTGTTTTAACTTTTCAAATCAAATATTTACACATTATTTTATACTTTAAATGTTTAATTATGAATTTCATTTATCCACATTGATGAATGATTAGATTTTTTTCAAATAAGATAAAGGGTTAGATTTTTTTAACTTAATGGAGGAGGTGTGAGTTTTAATTATGTATTTAAAGATTGCTGTAAATATTTAATTTTAGGAGTTAAAATGAGTAAACAAATTTTTAAGACTAGTATTTGTAATTTTTCTTTATATATATATATATATATATATATATATATATATATATATATATATGTAAACAATGTTTGTCATGATTCTCTCTGTAAATTTGACTCAAATTTATTCTAGCAATTTTACGTATGAGTTATGATTTTTTTATTAAATGGGTTAAGTTTAGGAGCTGCACTTGGGTTCGGACGTCCGCATGTTCGAACCCCCAATCAGTGGGCGTCACGTGTGTCATACAGGTGGGTCCGGCACACGTGGCGCCTATTGATTGGGGGTCCGGACGTGCGGACGTCCGAATCCAAGTATTTTTCTAAGTTTAGGGTGGGTATAATTAGTTTGGGTTCTACTTGAGTCACTCATTTATCAACATTTGTTTTATAAGTTGACTAGGTTGGTTGGTTGACTCGATTTGCTTATTAATCGGGTTAGGTTTGGTTTATTAATTTTGATTTATTTAATAAATGAGTTGTGTTCAGGTTAAGTTATTTTGGTTGGGTTGAAATTGAGTTTGATTTAAGGTCGGTGAGTTGACTCGATTTTTTATTAATCAGGTAAGGTTTAGGATATTGAGGTTGACCCATTTAATAAAGGAGTTTAAGTTTAGATTGAGCTATTCTTGTCATGTTGGTTCGGGCTAGTGCCGAACTTAACCAAACTCCTAATCTCTCGTAATTAATATGATTTAAATAATAATAAATATTTTTGCATAAATTTTAATAGAAATTAATTTCTTCATATTTTATTATATTTCACATGCACACGTGAATGATAATATCTCAATTATTTAAATCAATTAATTTTACAAAAAAAAAATCAGTTCAATTATTTAATAAAACATTTGTGATTGTATGTATACACAATTATAGTAGTACGAAAATAACTCTCTGCTGAAGCTGCTTCAAAAGTGGATAGCTAGCGTGATGTAAATAGAATAATTTTTATTTCTGGGAATTTCGTTAAATGTCATAACAAGAGTGACTAAAATAGTCAAATTATTCTTTTTATCTTGAATTGCAAATCAGCCGTTCTCCGAAAAATATTGCCACAAATCTAACAATCATAGAGATATTTAAGTGTGTAACTAAAGCCCCAATCTTGATGAAATTCCTGGGCTTCCCACCTTCATCGCAGATCGGGCAAGAAAGGACGCGTTGCACAGCTGATGGAGCAGCTGCCGGCGGAGCAACGACCAGAAAGATTCAACACTAATTCGATAAAATCTATATGAATAATTACAATTAAAAAAAATACCTACATGGAGAAAGAATGAGATTATCAAAAAGAAAGTAGCATTCCTGTTAAAATATGTGTAAACTATACGGTAATGAAATGAGGAGCCCAAAACTATGGTCCGTGCGCTTCTCTGTGATGGTTTTTCAAATCAACCATTGTCCGGAAAACATTGTCACAAATCTCACAACTATAGAGATATTTAAGTGTGTAACCAAGGCCCCGTTCTTGGCGAAATTCCTGGGCTTCCAGCCATCAGCAAAGATCGGGAAAGAAAGGACGCATTGCACAGCTGATGGAGCAGCTGCCGGCGGAGCAACGGCCAGAAAGATTCAACACTACTTAGATAAAATCTATAAGGACAATTACAATTAAAAAGAACAAATACCTATATGGAGAAAATAATGAGATTATCAAAAAAATATAGCATTCCTGTTAAAATGTGTGTAAACTAAATGGTAAAGAAATGAGGAGCCCAAATTACGGAGGCCCGTACGCTTCTCTGCGATGGTATTGCAAATCAGTCGTTGTCTGGAAAATATTGCCACAAATCTAACAACCATAGGGATATTTAAGTGTGTAACCAAAGCCCCGATCTTGACAAAATTCCTGGACTTCCCACCTTCAGCACAGATCGGGCAAGAAAGGACACGTTGCACAGCTGGTGGAGCAGCTGCCGGCGGAGCAACGGCCAGAAAGATTCAATACTAATTCGATAAAATTTACATGGACAATTACAATTAAAAAAAATACCTACATGGAGAACGAATGAGATTATTAAAAAAATGTAGCATTCCTATTAAAATGTGTGGAAACTAAATGGTAATGAAATAGAAGCCCAAATTACTGTGGCCAGTGCGCTTCTCTGCGATGGATTTGCAAATCTGCCATTGTCCGGAAAACATTGCCAAAAAATTCACAACCATTGAGATAATTAAGTGTGTACCCAAAGCTCCGATTTTGGCAAAATTCCTGGGCTTCCCACCTTCAGCACAGATCGGGAAAGAAAGGATGCGTCGCACAGCTAGTGGAGCAGCTGCCGGCAAAGCAGCGGCCAAAAAGATTCAACACTAATTCGATAAAATCTATATGGACAATTACAATTAAAAAGAAAAAATACCTACATGGAGAAAGAATGAGATTATCAAAAAGAATGTAGCATTTCTGTTAAAATGTGTGTAAACTAAACGGTAATGAAATAAGGAGCCCAAATTACTATGGCCCGTGCGCTTCTCTGCGATGGATTTGCAAATCAGCCATTGTCCAAAAAATATTGCCACAAATCTCACAACCATAGAGATATTTAAGTTTGTAACCAAAGCCCCGATCTTAGTGAAATTCCTGGGCTTCCCACCTTTAGCAAAGATCGGGCAAGAAAGGACGAGTTGCACAGCTGGTGGAGCAGCTGCCGACGGAGAAGCGACCAGAAAGATTCAACACTAATTTGATAAAATCTATATGTATAATTACAATTAAAAAAAAAATACCAATATGGAGAAAGAATGAGATTATCAAAAAGAATATATATAACATTCCTGTAAAAATATGTATAAACTAAATGGTAATGAAATGAGAAGCCCAAATTATTGTGGCTCGTGCGCTTCTCTGCGATGGATTTGCAAATCAGCCGTTGTCCGGAAAACTTTGCCACAAATCTCACAACTATAGGGATATTTAAGTGGTAACCAAAGCCCCGATCTTAGCAAAATTCCTGGGATTCTCACCTTAAACACAGATCGGGAAAGAAAGGAAGCGTTGCACAGCCGGTGGAGCAACTACCGGCGGAGCAGCGGCTAGAAAAATTCAACACTAATTCGATAAAATCTATATGGACAATTACAATTAAAAAGAAAAAATACATACATGAAGAAAGAATGAGATTATCAAAAAGAATGTAACATTCCTGTTAAAATGTGTGTAAACTAAATGGTAATGAAATGAGAAGCCCAAATTACTGTGACCCGTGCGCTTCTCTACGATGGATTTGCAAATTAGCCATTATCCGGAAAACATTGCCACAAATCTCACAATCATTGAGATAATTATGTGTGTACCCAAAGCCCCGATTTTGGCAAAATTCCTGGGCTTCCCACCTTCAGCACAGATCGGGATAGAAATGACGCGTTGCACAGCAGGTGGAGCAGCTGCCGGCGGAGCAGCGGCTAGAAAGATTCAATACTAATTTGAAAAAATCTATATGGACAGCTACAATTGAAAAGAAAAAAATACATACATGGAGAAAAAATAAGATTATCAAAAAAATGTAGCTTTCTTGTTAAAATGTGTGTAAAGTAAATAGTAATGAAATAAGGAGCCCAAATTATTATGGCCCGTGCGCTTCTCTGCGGTGGATTTGCAAATCAACCATTTTCCGGAAAATGTTGCCACAAATCTCACAATTATAAAGATATTTAAGTGTGTAACCAAAGCCCCGATCTTGGCGAAATTCCTAGGCTTCCCACTTCAGCAAAGACCGGAAAAGAAAGGACGCGTTGCACAGCTGGTGGAGCAGCTGCCGGTAGAGCAGCGACCAGAAATATTAAACACTAATTCGATAAAATCTATATGGACAATTACAATTAAAAAAAAATACCTACATCAAGAAAGTAATGAGATTATCAAAAAGAAAGTAACATTCCTGTTAAAATATGTGTAAACTAAACGGTAATGAAATGAGGAGCCCAAAATTACTGCAGCCCGTGCGCTTCTCTGCGATGGATTTGCAAATCAATCATTGTCCGAAAAATATTACCACAAATCTCACAATCATAAAAATATTTAAGTGTGTAACCAAAAATACCTGTATGGAGAAAGAATGAGATTATCAAAAAGAATGTAGCCTGTTAAAATATGTGTAAATTAAATTGTAATGAAATGAGGAGCTCAACTTACTGTGGCCCTTGCGCTTCTCTGCGATGGATATACAAATCAGCCACTGTCCGGAAAATATTGCCACAAATCTCACAACCATAGGGATATTTAAGTGTATAAACAAAGCCCCGATCTTGGCAAAATTCTTGGGCTTCCCACCTTCAGCACAGATCGGGAAAGAAATGATGCGTTGCATAGCTCAGGTGGAGAAGCTGTCGGCGGAGCAGCGGCCAAAATAATTCAACACTAATTCGATAAAATTTATATGAACAATTACAATTAAAAAGAAAAAATACCTACATGGAGAAAGAATGAGATTTTCAAAAAAAATGTAGCATTCCTATTAAAATGTGTGTAAACTAATCGGTAATGAAATGAGGAGCCCAAATTACTATGGCCCGTGCGCTTCTCTACGATGGATTTGCAAATCAGCCATTGTCTGGTAAACATTGTCACAAATCTGACAATCATATGGATATTTAAGTGTGTAACCAAAGCCCCGATCTTGGCGAAATTCGTGGGCTTGCCACCTTCAGCAAAGATCGGGAAAGAAAGGACGCATTGCACAGCTGGTGGAGCAGCTGCCGGCGGAGCAACGATCAGAAAGATTCAATACTAATTCGATAAAATATATATATATATATATATATGAATAATTACAATAAAAAAAATACCTACATGGAAAAAGAATGAGATTATTAAAAAGAATGTAGCATTCCTGTTAAAATGTGTGGAAACTAAATGGTAATGAAATAGGAGCCCAAATTACTGTGGCCTGTGCGCTTCTCTGCGATGGATTTGCAAATCTGCCATTGTCCGGAAAACATTGCCAAAAATTCCACAACCATTGAGATAATTAAGTGTGTAACTAAAGCCCCGATCTTGGCGAAATTCCTGGCTTCCCACCTTCAGCAAAGATCGGGAAAGAAATGACGCATTGCACAGCTGGTGGAGCAGCTTCTGGCGGAGCAACGGCCAAAAAGGTTCAACACTAATTCTATAATATTTATATGGACAATTATAATTAAAAAAAAATACCTACATGGCGAAAATAATGAGATGATAAAAAAAAAATAGCATTCTTGTTAAAATGTGTGTAAACTAAATGGTAATGTAATGAGGAGCCAAAATTACTGAGGCTCGTGCACTTCTCAGTGATAAATTTGCAAGTCAGCCATTGTCCGATAAACATTGCCACAAATCTCATAATCATAGGTATATTTAAGTGTGTAACCAAAGCTACGATCTTGGCGAAATTCCTGGGCTTGCCATTTTCAGCAAAGATCGGAAAAGAAAGGACGCGTTGTACAGCTGGTGGAGCAGCTGCCGGCGGAGCAGCGATCAGAAAGATTCAATACTAATTCGATAAAATATATATGGACAATTACAATAAAAAAAATTCATATATGGAGAAAGAATGAGATTATTAAAAAGAATGTAGCATTTTTGTTAAAATGTGTGGAAATTAAATGGTAATGAAATAGGATCCCAAATTACTGTGGCCTGTGCGCTTCTCTGCGATGGATTTGCAAATTTGCCATTATCGGGAAAACATTGCCAAAAATTTCACAACCATTGAGATAATTAAGTGTGTAACCAAAGCCCTGATTTTGGCAAAATTCTTGGGATTCCCACCGTAAATACAGATCGGGAAAGAAAGGATGCGTTGCACAGCCGGTGGAGCAAAGGCCGGCAGAGCAGCGACCAGAAACATTCAACACTAATTCGATAAAATCTATATGGATAATTACAATTAAAAAAAATACCTACAAGGAGAAAGAATGAGATTATCAAAAATAATGTAGCATTTCTGTTAAAATGTGTGTAAACTAAATGGTAATGAAATGAGGAGCCCAAATTACTGAGACTCGTGCGCTTCGCTGTGATGAATTTGCAAAATTGACAACCATAGGGATATTTAAGTGTGTAACCAAAGCCCTGATCTTGGCGAAATTCTTGGGCTTCCCACTTTCAGCACAGATCAGGTAAGAAAAGACGCGTTGCACAACAGGTGTAGCAGCTGCCGGCGGAGTAGCGACCAGAAAGATTCAACACTAATTCGATAAAATCTATATGGACAATTATAATTAAAAAGAAAAAATACCTATGTGGAGAAAGAATGAGATTATCAAAAAGAATGTAGTATTCCTGTTAAAATGTGTGTAAACTAAATGATAATGAAATGAGAAGCCCAAATTATGGTGGCCCGTGCGCTTCTTTTCGATGGATTTGCAAATCAGTCATTGCCCGGAAAATATTGTCACAAATCGCACAACCATTGAGATAATTGTGTGTGTACCCAAAGCCCCAACTTTGGCAAAATTCCTGGGATTCCCACCTTCAGCACAGATCGGCAAAAAAAGGACGCGTTGCACAGCTGGTGGAGCAGCTACCGGCGGGGCTGCGGCCAGAAAGATTCAACACTAATTCGGCAAAATCTATATGGACAACTATAATTAAAAAGAAAAAATACCTACATGGAGAAAGAATAAGATTATCAAAAAGAATGTAGCATTCTTGTTAAAATATTGGTAAACTAAATGGTTATGAAATGAGGAGCCCAAATTACTAAGGCCTGTACGCTTCTCTGCGATGGATTTGCAAATCAGTCGTTGTCCGGAAAATAATGCCACAAATCTAGCAACCATAGCGTTATTTAAGTGTGTAACCAAAGCCCCGATTTTGGCAAAATTCCTGGACTTCCCACTTTCAGCACATATCGGGCAAGAAAGGACGCGTTGCATAGCTGGTGGAGCAGCTGCCGGCGGAGCAGCCCCCAGAAAGATTCAACACTAATTCGATAAAATCTTCATGGACAATTACAATTAAAAAAAATACCAACGTGAAGAACGATTGAGATTATAAAAAAAATATAGCATTTTTGTTAAAATAGGTGTAAACTAAATGGTAATGAAATGAGGAGCCCAAATTACTGTTGCTCGTGCGCTTCTCTGCGATGGATTTGCAAATCAGCCATTGTCCAGTAAACATTGCCACAAATCTCACAACCATAGGGATATTTAAGAGTGTAAGCAAAGCACTGATCTTGGCAAAATTTCTGAGATTCCCACCTACAGCACAGATCGGGCAAAAAAGGACGCATTGCACAGCTGATGGAGCAGCTGCCGGCGGAGCAGCGACTAGAAAGATTCAACACTAATTCAATAAATTCTATACGAATAATTTCAATTAAAAAGAAAAAATACCAACATGGAGAAAGAATGAGATTATCAAAAAAATATAGCCTTCTTGTTAAAATGTGTGTAAAGTAAATAGTAATGAAATAAGGAACCCAAATTACTATGGCCCGTGCGCTTCTCTGCGGTGGATTTGCAGATCAGCTATTGTCCAGAAAATATTGCCACAAATCTCACAACTATAAAGATATTTAAGTGTGTAACCAAAGCCCCGATCTTGGCGAAATTCCTAGGCTTCCCACCTTCAGCAAAGATCGGGAAAGAAAGGCTACGTTGCATAACTGGTGGAGCAGCTGCCGGCGGAGCAGCGACCAGAAACATTCAACACTAATTCGATAAAATCTATATGGATAATTACATTTAAAAAGAAAAAAATACCTATATGAAGAAAGAATGAGATTATCAAAAAGAATATAGCATTCCTATTAAAATGTGTGTAAATTAAATTGTAATGAAATGAGGAGCTCAACTTACTGTGGCCCTTGCGCTTCTCTGCGATGGATAAACAAATCAGCCACTGTCCGGAAAATATTGCCACAAATCTCACAACCATAGCGATATTTAAGTGTATAAACAAAGCCCCGATCTTGGCAAAATTCCTGGGCTTCCCACCTTCAGCACAGATCAGGAAAGAAATGATGCGTTGCATAGCTCTGGTGGAGAAGCTGTCGGCGGAGCAGCGGCCAAAATAATTCAACACTAATTAGATAAAATTTATATGAACAATTATAATTAAAAAGAAAAAATACCTACATAGAGAAAGAATGAGATTATCAAAACGAATGTAGCATTCCTGTTAAAATGTGTGTAAACTAATCGGTAATAAAATGAGGAGCCCAAATTACTATGGCCCGTGCGCTTCTCTACGATGGATTTGTAAATCAGCCATTGTCCGGTAAATATTGCCACAAATCCGACAACCATAGGGATATTTAAGTGTGTAACCAAAGCCCCGATCTTGGCAAAATTCCTGAGCTTCCATCCTTCAGTAAAGATCGGGCAAGAAAGGACGCATTGCACAGCTGGTGGAGCAGCTTCCGGCGGAGCAGCGGCCAGAAAGATTCAACACTAATTCGATAAAATCTATATGAACAATTGCAATTAAAAAAAAATACCTACATGGGGAAAGAATGAGATTATCAAAAAGAATATAGCATTTCTGTTAAAATGTGTGTAAACTAAATGGTAATGAAATATGGAGCGCAAATTATTATGGCCCATGCGCTTCTCTGCGATGGATTTGCAAATCAGCTATTGTCCGGATAATATTGCCACAAATCTCACAACCATAGAGATATTTAAGTGTGTAACTAAAGCCCCGATCTTGGCGAAATTCCTGGGCTTCCCACCTTCAACAAAGATCGGGAAAGAAAGGACGCGTTGCACAGCTGGTGGAGCAGCTTCCGGCGGAGCAACGGCCAAAAAGATTCAACACTAATTCTATAATATTTATGTGGACAATTATAATTAAAAAGAAAAAATACCTATGTGGAGAAAGTAATGAGATTATGTAAACTAAATAGTAATGAAATGATGAGCCAAAATTACTGAGTCTCGTGCACTTCTCAGCGATGAATTTGCAAGTCAGCCATTGTCCGATAAACATTGCCACAAATCTCACAATCATAGGGATATTTAAGTGTGTATCCAAAGCCCCGATCTTGGCAAAATTTCTGGGCTTGCCACCTTCAGCAAAGATCGGGAAAGAAAGGACGCGTTGCACAGCTGGTGGAGCAGCTGCCGGCGGTGCACCGATCAGAAAGATTCAATACTAATTCGATAAAATATATATGAACAATTACAATAAAAAAAATACTTGCATGGAGAAAGAATAAGATTATTAAAAAGAATGTAGCATTTCTGTTAAAATATTTGGAAACTAAATGGTAATGAAATAAGAGCCCAAATTACTGTGGGCTGAGCGCTTCTCTGCGATGGATTTGCAAATCTGCCATTGTCCGGAAAACATTGCCAAAAATTTCACAACCATTGAGATAATTAAGTGTGTAACCAAAGCTCCGATTTTGGCAAAATTCCTGGGATTCCCACCATAAACACAAATCAGGAAAGAAAGGATGCGTTGCACAGCCGGTGGAGCAAAGGCCGGCAGAGCAGCGACCAGAAACATTCAACACTAATTCGATAAAATCTATATGGATAATTACAATTAAAAAAAATACCTACAAGGAGAAAGAATGAGATTATCAAAAATAATGTAGCATTTCTGTTAAAATGTGTGTAAACTCAATGGTAATGAAATGAGGAGCCCAAATTACTGAGACTCGTGCGCTTCGCTGTGATGAATTTGCAAAATTGACAACCATAGGGATATTTAAGTGTGTAACCAAAGCCCTGATCTTGGCAAAATTCTTGGGCTTTCCACCTTCAGCACAGATCAGGTAAGAAAAGATGCGTTGCACAGCTGTGTAGCAGCTGCGGGCGGAGCAACGACTAGAAAGATTCAACACTAATTCGATAAAATCTATATGGACAATTATAATTAAAAAAAAAAATACCTACATGGAGAAAGAATGAGATTATCAAAAAGAATGTACATTTCTGTTAAAATGTGTGTAAACTAAGTGATAATTAAATGAGAAGCCCAAATTATTGTGGCCCGTGCACTTCTCTTCGATAGATTTACAAATCAATCATTGCCCGGAAAATATTGTCACAAATCGCACAACCATTGAGATAATTATGTGTGTACCCAAAGCCCCAATTTTGGCAAAATTCCTAGGCTTCCCACCTTCAGCACAGATTGGCAAAGAAAGGACGCGTTGCACAGCTAGTGGAGCAGCTGCCGGCGGAGCTGCGGCCAGAAAAATTCAACACTAATTCGATAAAATCTATATGGACAACTACAATTAAAAAAAAAATACCTATATGGAGAAAGAATAAGATTATCAAAAAGAATGTAGTATTCTTATTAAAATATGTGTAAACTAAATGGTAATGAAATGAGGAGCCAAAATTACTGAGTCTCGTGCACTTCTCAGCGATGAATTTGCAAGTCAGCCGTTGTCCGATAAACATTGCCACTAATCTAACAACCATAGGGATATTTAAGTGTGTAACCAAAGCCTTGATCTTGACAAAATTCTTGGACTTCCCACCTTCAGCACATATCGGGCAAGAAAGGACGCGTTGCACAGCTGGTGGAGCAGCTGCCGGCGGAGCAGCGCCCAGGAAGATTCAACACTAATTCGATAAAATCTACATGGACAATTACAATTAAAAAAAAATACCTACATGGAGAACGATTGAGATTATAAAAAAATATAGTATTTCTGTTAAAATAGGTGTAAACTAAATGGTAATGAAATGAGGAGCCCAAATTACTATTGCTCGTGCGCTTCTCTGCGATGGATTTGCAAATCAACCATTGTCAAGAAAACATTGCCACAAATCTCACAACCTTAGGGATATTTAAGTGTGTAACCAAAGCCCTGATCTTGGCAAAATTTCTGGGATTCCCGCCTACAGCACAGATCGGGCAAAAAAAGACGCGTTGCATAGTTGGTGGAGCAGCTGCCGGCGGAGCTGCGGCCAGAAAGATTCAACACTAATTCGATAAAATCTATACGAGTAATTTCAATTAAAAAAAAATACCTACATGGAGAAAGAATAAGATTATCAAAAAAATATAGCTTTTTTGTTATAATGTGTGTAAAGTAAATAGTAATGAAACAAGAAGCCCAAATTACTATGGCCCGTGCGCTTCTCTGCGGTGGATTTGCAAATCAGCCATTGTCCGGAAAATATTGCCACAAATCTCACAATTATAAAGATATTTAAGTGTGTAACCAAAGCCCCGATCTTGGCGAAATTCCTAGGCTTCCCACCTTCAGCAAAGATCGGGAAAGAAGGCTGCGTTGCACAACTGGTGGAGCAGCTGCCGGCGGAGCTACGACCAGAAACATTCAACACTAATTTGATAAAAGCTATATGGACAATTACATTTAAAAAGAAAAAATACCTTTATGGAGAAAGAATGAGATTATCAAAAAGAATGTAGTATTCCTGTTAAAATGTGTGTAAATTAAATTGTAATGAAATGAGGAGCTCAACTTACTGTGGCCCTTGCGCTTCTCTGCGATGGATATACAAATCAGCAACTGTCCGGAAAATATTGCCACAAATCTCACAACCATAGGGATATTTAAGTGTATAAACAAAGCCCCGATCTTGGCAAAATTCCTGGGCTTCCCACCTTCAGCACAGATCGGGAAAGAAATGATGCGTTGCATAGCTCTGGTGGAGAAACTGTCGGCGGAGCAGCGACCAAAAAGATTCAACACTAATTCGATAAAATCTATTTTGATAATTACAATTAAAAAGAAAAAATACCTACATGGAGAAAGATTGAGATTTTCATAAAGAATATAGCATTCCTGTTAAAATGTGTGTAAACTAATCGGTAATGAAATGAGGAGCCCAAATTACTATGGCCCGTGCGCTTCTCTACGATGGATTTGCAAATCAGCCATTGTCCGGTAAATATTGCCACAAATCTGACAACCATAGGGATATTTAAGTGTGTAACCAAAGCCTCGATTTTGGCAAAATTCCTGGGATTCCATCCTTCAGTAAAGATCGAGAAAGAAAGGACGCGTTGCACGGCTTGTGGACCAGCTTCTGGCGGAGCAACGGCCAAAAAGATTCAACACTAATTCTTTAAAATTTATATGGTCAATTATAATTAAAAAAAAAAATACCTACATAGAGAAAGTAATGAGATTATCAAAAAAATGTAGCATTCTTGTTAAAATGTGTGCAAATTAAATGGTAATGAAATGAGAAGCCAAAATTACTGAGGCTCGTGCACTTCTCAGCGATGAATTTGCAAGACAGCCATTGTCCGATAAACATTGCCACAAATCTCACAATCATAGGGATATTTAAGTGTGTAACCAAAGCCCCGATCTTGGCAAAATTTCTGGGCTTGCCACCTTCAGCAAAGATCGGGAAAAAAAGGACGCGTTGCACAGCTGATGGAGCAGCTGCCGGCGGAGCAGCGATCAGAAAGATTCAATACTAATTCGATAAAATATATATGAACAATTATAATAAAAAAATACCTACATAGAGAAAGAATAAGATTATTAAAAAGAATGTAGCATTCCTGTTAAAATGTGTGAAAACTAAATGGTAATGAAATAGGAGCCCAAATTACTGTGGCCTATGCGCTTTTCTGCGATGGATTTGCAAATCTACCATTGTCCGGAAAATATTGCCAAAAATTTCACAACTATTGAGATAATTAAGTGTGTTACTAAAGCCCGGATCTTGGCAAAATTCTTGGGATTCCCACCTTAAATACAGATCGGGAAAGAAAGGATGCGTTGCACAGTCGGTGGAGCAACGACCGGCGGAGCAGCGATCAAAAAGATTCAACACTAATTCGATAAAATCTATTTTGATAATTACAATTAAAAAAAAATACCTACATGAAGAAAGAATGAGATTATCAAAAAGAATATAGCATTTTTGTTAAAATGTGTGTAAACTAAATGGTAATGAAATGAGGAGCCTAAATTACTAAGACTCGTGCGCTTCGTTGTGATGAATTTGTAAATCAGCCATTATCCAGAAAATATTGCCACAAATCTCACAACCATAGAGATATTTAAGTGTGTAATGAAAGCCTCGATCATGGCGAAATTCTTGGGCTTGCCACCTTCGGCAAATATCGGGAAAGAAAGGACGCGTTGCACAGCTGGTGGAGCCGCTGCCGGAGGAGCATCGGCCAGAAAGATTCAACACTAATTCGATAAAATTTATATGAACAATTACAATTAAAAAAAATACCTACATGAAAAAAGAATGAGATTATCAAAACGAATGTAGCATTCCTGTTAAAATATGTGTAAACTAAATCTTAATGAAATGAGGAGCCCAAATTATTATGGCCCGTGCGCTTCTCTGTGATGGATTTGCACATCAGCCATTGTCAAGAAAATATTGCCACAAATCTCACAACCATAGGGATATTTAAGTGTGTAACTAAAGCCTCGATCTTGGCAAAAGTCCTGAGCTTCCCACCTTAAGCACAGATCGGACAAGAAAGGATGCATTGCAGAGCTGGTGGAGCAGCTGCCGGCAGAGCAGCGATCAGAGTGATTCAACACCAATTCGATAAAATCTATATAGACAATTACAATTAAAAAAAAAATTACCTACATGAAGAAAGTAATGAGATTATCAAAAAAAATATAGCATTCCGGTTAAAATGTGTGTAAACTAAACGGTAATGAAATGAGAAGCCCAAATTACTATGGCTCGTGCGCTTCTCTGCGATGGATTTGCAAATCAGCCATTGTCCGGTAAACATTGCCACAAATCTGACAACCATAGGGATATTTAAGTGTGTAACCAAAGCCCCAATCTTGGTGAAATTCCTGGGCTTCCATCCTTCAGTAAAGATCGGGCAAGAAAGGACACGTTGCACAGCTGGTGGAGCAGCTTCCTGCGGAGCAGCGACAAGAAAGATTTAACACTAATTCGATAAAATTTATATGAATAATTACAATTTAAAAGAAAAAATACATACATGGAGAAAGAATGAGATTATCAAAAAGAATGTAGCATTCCTGTTAAAATATTTATAAATTAAACGGTAATGAAATAAGGAGCCCAAATTATTATGGCCCGTGCGCTTCTCTGCGATGGATTTGCAAATCAGCCATTGTCCAGAAAATGTTGCCACAAATCTCACAACCATAGAGATATTTAAGTGTGTAACCAAAGTCCCGATCTTGGCAAAATTCCTGGGCTTTCCACCTTCAGCAAAGATCAAAAAAGAAAGGACGTGTTGCATAGCTGGTGGAGCAGCTTCCGGCGGAGCAACGGCCAAAAAGATTCAACACTAATTCTATAAAATTTATATGGTCAATTATAATTAAAAAAAAAATACCTACATAGAGAAAGTAATGAGATTATCAAAAAAATATAGCATTCTTGTTAAAATGTGTGCAAATTAAATGGTAATGAAATGAGAAGCCAAAATTACTGAGGCTCGTGCACTTCTCAGCGATGAATTTGCAAGACAGCCATTGTCCGATAAATATTGCCACAAATCTCACAATCATAGGGATATTTAAGTGTGTAACCAAAGCCCCGATCTTGGCAAAATTTCTGGGCTTGCCACCTTCAGCAAAGATCGGGAAAAAAAGGACGCGTTGCACAGCTGATGGAGCAGCTGCCGGCGGAGCAGCGATCAGAAAGATTCAATACTAATTCGATAAAATATATATGAACAATTATAATAAAAAAATACCTACATAGAGAAAGAATAAGATTATTAAAAAGAATGTAGCATTCCTGTTAAAATGTGTGAAAACTAAATGGTAATGAAATAGGAGCCCAAATTACTGTGGCCTATGCGCTTTTCTGCGATGGATTTGCAAATCTACCATTGTCCGGAAAATATTGCCAAAAATTTCACAACTATTGAGATAATTAAGTGTGTTACTAAAGCCCGGATCTTGGCAAAATTCTTGGGATTCCCACCTTAAATACAGATCGGGAAAGAAAGGATGCGTTGCACAGTCGGTGGAGCAACGACCGGCGGAGCAGCGATCAAAAAGATTCAACACTAATTCGATAAAATCTATTTTGATAATTACAATTAAAAAAAAATACCTACATGAAGAAAGAATGAGATTATCAAAAAGAATATAGCATTTTTGTTAAAATGTGTGTAAACTAAATGGTAATAAAATAAGGAGTACAAATTACTGATACTGTGATGAATTTGCAAATCAGCCATTCTCCGAAAAACATTGTCACAAGTCGCACAACCATAGGGATATTTAAGTGTGTAACTAAAGCCTCGATCTTGGCAAAATTCCTGAAATTATGTGTAAACTAAATGGTAATGAAATGAGAAGCCAAAATAACTGAGGCTCATGCACTTCTCAGCGATGAATTTGCATGTCAGCTATTGTCCGATAAATATTGCCATAAATCTCACAGTCATAGGGATATTTAAGTGTGTAATCAAAGCCCCAATCTTGGCAAAATTTCTGGGCTTGCCACCTTCAGCAAAGATCAGGAAAGAAAGGACGCGTTGCACAGCTGGTGGAGCAGCTGTCGGCGGAGCAGCGATCAAAAAGATTCAATACTAATTTGATAAAATATATATGAACAATTACAATAAAAAAAATACCTACATGGAGAAAAAATAAGATTATTAAAAAGAATATAGCATTTCTGTTAAAATGTGTGGAAACTAAATGGTAATGATATAGGAGCCCAAATTACTGTGGCCTGTGCGCTTCTCCGCAATGAATTTGCAAATCTGTCATTGTCCGGAAAATATTGCCAAAAATTTTACAACCATTGAGATAATTAAGTGTGTAACTAAAGCCCCGATCTTGGCAAAATTCCTGAAATTCCTACCTTAAATACAGATCTGGAAAGAAAGGATGCGTGCACAGTCGGTGGAGCAACAACCGGCGGAGCAGCGACCAAAAAGATTCAACACTAATTCGATAAAATCTATTTTGATAATTACAATTAAAAAGAAAAAATACCTACATGGAGAAAGAATGAGATTATCAAAAAGAATGTAGCATTCTTATTAAAATATGTGTAAACTAAATGGTAATAAAATAAGGAGTACAAATTACTGATACTGTGATGAATTTGCAAATCAGCCATTCTCCGAAAAACATTGCCACAAGTCGCACAACCATAGGGATATTTAAGTGTGTAACTAAAGCCTCGATCTTGGCAAAAGTTTTGAGCTTCCCACCTTAAGCACAGATCGGACAAGAAATGACGCGTTGCACAGCTGGTGGAGCAGCTGCCGACGGAGCAGCGATCAGAGAGATTCAACACTAATTCGATAAAATCTATATGGACAATTATAATTAAAAAGAAAAATTATCTACATGAAGAAAGTAATGAGATTATCAAAAAGAATGTAGCATTCCTGTTAAAATGTGTGTAAACTAAACGGTAATGAAATGAGGAGCCCAAATTACTATGACTTGTGCGCTTCTCTGCGATGGATTTGCAAATCAGTCATTGTCCGATAAACATTGCCACAAATCTGACAACCATAGGGATATTTAAGTTTGTAACCAAAGCCTCGATCCCGGCGAAATTCCTAGGCTTGCCACCTTAAGCAAAGATCTGGAAAGAAAGGATGCGTTACACTGCTGGTGGAGCAGCTGCCGGCAAAGCAACGACCAGAAAGATTCAACAATAATTCGAAAAAATCCATATGAACAAATACAATTAAAAAGAAAAAATACATATATGGTGAAAGAAATGAGATTATCAAAAAGAATATACAATTTCTGTTAAAATGTGTGTAAACTAAACGATAATGAAATGAGGAGCCCAAATTATTATGTCCCGTGAGCTTCACTGCGATGGATTTGCACATCAGCCATTGTCCGGAAAATATTGCCATAAATTTCACAACCATAGAGATATTTAAGTGTGTAACGAAAGCCCCGATCGTGGCAAAATTCCTGGTCTTGCCACCTTCAGCAAAGATCGGGAAAGAAAGGACGCATTGTACAGCTGGTGAAGCAGCTGCCTGAGGAGCAGCGGCCAGAAAGATTCAACACTAATTCGATAAAATCTATATGAATAATTATAATTAAAAAAATACCTACATGGAGAAAGAATGTAGCATTCCTGTTAAAATATGTGTAAACTAAATTTTAATGAAATGAGGAGCCCAAATTACTATCTCCCGTGCGATTCTCTTTGATAGATTTGCAAATCAGCCATTGTCGAACAATATTGCCACAAATCTCACAACCATAGGGATATTTAAGTGTGTAAACTAAACTCCGATCTTGGTGAAATTCCTAGGCTTCCCACCTTCGGCACAGATCGGGCAAGAAAGTACGCGTTGCACAGCTGATGGAGAAGTTGCCGGCTGGGCAGCGGCCAGAAAGATTCAACACTAATACTATAAAATCTATATGGATAATTATAATTAAAAAAAAAAATACTTATATGAAGAAAAAATGAGATTATCAAAAAGAATGTAGCATTTCTATTAAAATATTTGTAAACTAAATGGTAATGAAATGAGGAGCCCAAATTACTGTGGCCCATGCGCTTCTCTGCGATGGATTTGCAAATCAGCCGTTGTTCGAAAAATATTGCGACAAATCTAACAACCAAAGGGATATTTAAGTGTGTAACCAAAGCCCCGATCTTGGCAAAATTCTTGGGCTTGCAACCTTCAGCAAAGATAGGGAAAAAAAGGACGCGTTGCACAGCTGGTGGAGCAGCTTCCGGCGGAGCAGCGATCAGAAAGATTCAACACTAATTCGATAAAATATATATGGACAATTACAATAAAAAAGAAAAAAAACCTACATGGAGAAAAAATGAGATTATCAAAAAGAATGTTGCATTTCTATTAAAATGTGTGTAAACTAAATGACAATGAAATGAGCCATTGTCCGAAAAACATTCCCACAAATCTCACAACCATATGGATATTTAAGTGTGTAACCAAAGCTTCGATCTTGGCAAAGTTCTTAGGATTCCCACCTCAAACACAGATCGGGAAAGAAAGGACGTATTGCACAGCCGGTGGAGCAACGGCCGGCAGAGCAGCGGCCAGAAAGATTCAACACTAATTCGATAAAATCTATATGGATAATTACAATTAAAAAAAAAACTACATGGAGAAAGAATGAGATTATCAAAAATAATGTAGCATTCCTGTTAAAATATGTGTAAACTAAACGGTAATAAAATGAGGAGCCCAAATTACTGAGACTCGTGCGCTTTGCTGCGATGAATTTGCAATTCAGCCATTGTCCGAAAAATATTGCCACAAATCTCACAACCATAGGGATATTTAAGTGTGTAACCAAAGCCCCGATCTTGGTGAAATTCTTGGGCTTCCCACCTTAAGCACAGATCGGGCAAGAAAGAACGCGTTGCACAGCTTCCGGCGGAGCAGCGATCAGAAAGATTCAACACTAATTCGAAAAAATTTATATGGACAATTATAATTAAAAAGAAAAAATACCTACATAAAGAAAATAATGAGATTATCAAAAAGAATATAGCATTCCTGTTAAAATGTGTGTAAACTAAATAGTTATGAAATGAGGAGCCCAAATTACTATGGCCTGTGCGCTTCTTTGCGATGGATTTGCAAATCAGCCATTGTCCGAAAAATATTGCCATAAATCTCACAACCGTAGGGATATTTAAGTGTGTAACCAAAGCGCTGATCTTGAAAAATTCCTAGGCTTGCCACCTTCAGCAAAAATCGAAAAAAAATGGACGCGTTGCACAATTGGTGGAGCAACTGCCGGCGTAGCAGCGGCCAGAAAGATTCAGCACTAATTCGATAAAATCTATATGGACAATTAAAATTAAAAAGAAAAAAAAACTACATGGAGAAAAAATGAGATTATCAAAAAGAATATAGCATTCCTGTTAAAATATTTGTAAACTAAATGATAATAAAATGAGGAGCCCAAATTACTATGGCCCGTGCGCTTCTCTACGATGGATTTGCAAATCAGCCATTGTCCAGAAAATATTGCCACAAATCTCACAACCATAGAGATATTTAAGTGTGTAATGAAAGCCCCGATCATCGCAAAATTCTTGGGCTTGCCACCTTCGGCAAATATCGGGAAAAAAAGGACGCGTTGCACAGCTGGTGGAGCCGCTGCCGGAGGAGCATCGACCAGAAAGATTCAACACTAATTTGATAAAATTTATATGAACAATTACAATTAAAAAAAAATACCTACATGAAGAAAGAATGAGATTATCAAAACGAATGTAGCATTCCTGTTAAAATATGTGTAAACTAAATCTTAATGAAATGAGGAGCCCAAATTATTATGGCCCGTGCGCTTCTCTGTGATGGATTTGCACATCAGCCATTGTCCGGAAAATATTGCCACAAATTTCACAACTATAGAGATATTTAAGTGTGTAACGAAAGCCCTGATCATGGCGAATTTCCTGAGCTTGGCACCTTCAGCAAAGATCGAGAAAGAAAAGGACGCGTTGCACAGCTAGTGGAGCAGCTGCCGGCGGAGCAGCGGCCAGAAAGATTCAACACTAATTCGATAAAATCTATATGAACTATTACAATTAAAAAAATACCTACATGAAGAAAGAATGAGATTATCAAAAAGAATGTAGCATTCCTGTTAAAATATGTGTAAACTAAATTTTAAAGAAATGAGGAGCCCAAATTACTATCGCCCGTGCGCTTCTCTCTGATGAATTTGCAAATCAGCCATTATCGAAAAATATTATCACAAATCTCACAACCATAGGGATATTTAAGTGTGTAAACTAAACCCCAATCTTAGTGAAATTCCTAGGCTTCCCACCTTCAGCACAGATCGGGCAAGAACGTATGCGTTGCACAGCTTGTGGAGAAGTTGCCGACTAGGCAGCGGCTAGAAAGATTCAACACTAATACTATAAAATCTATATGAATAATTATAATTAAAAAGAAAAAATACTTACAAGGAGAAAGAATGAAATTATCAAAAAGAATGTAGCATTCCTATTAAAATGTTTGTAAACTAAATGATAATGAAATAAGGAGCCCAAATTACTATGGCCCGTGCGCTTTTCTGCGACAGATTTGCAAATCAGCCGTTGTCCGGAAAATATTGCCCCAAATCTAACAACCAAAGGGATATTTAAGTGTGTAACCAAAGCCCCGATCTTGGCAAAATTCCTGGGCTTCCCACCTTCAGCACAGATCGGGCAAGAAAGGACGCGTTGCACAGCTGGTGGAGCAGCTGCCGGCGGAGCAACGGCCAGAAAGATTCAACATTAATTCGATAAAATTTATATGGACAATTAGAATTAAAAAAAAACCTACATGGAGAAAGAATACGATTATCAAAAAGAATATAGCATTTCTGTTAAAATAGGTGTAAACTAAATGGTAATGAAATGAGGAGCCCAAATTACTGTGGCTCTTGCGCTTCTCTGCGATGGATTTGCAAATCAGCTATTGTCCGGAAAACATTGCCACAAATCTCACAACTATAGGGATATTTAAGTGTGTAACTAAAGCCTCGATCTTGGCAAAAGTTCTGAGCTTCCCACCTTAACCACAGATCGGACAAAAAAGGACGCGTTGCACAGCTGATGAAGCAGCTGTCGGCGGGGCAGCGATCAGAGAGATTCAACACTAATTCGATAAAATCTATATGGACAGTTACAATTAAAAAAAAAATACCTACATCAAGAAAGTAATGAGATTATCAAAAAGAATGTAGCATTCATTTTAAAATGTGTGTAAACTAAACGGTAATGAAATGAGGAGCCCAAAATTACTGTAGCCCGTGCGCTTCTTTGCGGTGGATTTGCAAATCAGTCATTGTCCGAAAAATATTGGCACAAATCTCACAATCATAAAAATATTTAAGTGTGTAACCAAAGCCTCGATCTTGGAGAAATTCCTAGGCTTGCCACCTTCAGCAAAGATCGGGAAAGAAAGGATGCGTTACACTGCTGGTGGAGCAGCTGCCGGCGGAGCAGCGGCCAGAAAGATTCAACACTAATTCAAAAAAATCTATATGAATAATTACAATTAAAAAAAAGTACCTACATTGAGAAAGAATGAGATTATCAAAAAAAATATAGCATTTCTGTTAAAATATGTGTAAACTAAATGGTAATGACATGAGGAGCCCAAATTTCTGTGGCCCGTGCGCTTCTCTACGATGGATTTGCAAATCAGCATAGATTGGGCTTCCTCCTTTCAGCACAGATTTGGCAGGAAAGGACGCGTTGCACAGCTGGTAGAGCAGTTGCCGGCTAAGCAGCGGCCAGAAAGATTCAACATTAATTCGATAAAATCTATATGGACAATTACTTTTAAAAAGAAAAAATATCTACATGGAGAAAAAATGAGATTATCAAAAAGAATGTAGCATTTCTGTTAAAATGTGTGTAAACTAAATGGTAATAACATTATGAGCCCAAATTACTGTGGCCCGTGCGCTTCTCTGCGATAGATTTACAAATCAGCCCATTGTCCGAAAAACATTGCCACAAATCTCACAATCATAGGGATTTTTAAGTGTATAACCAAAGCCCCGATCATGGCGAAATTCCTGGGCTTCCAACCTTCAGCAAAGATCGGGAAAGAAAGGACGTGTTTCACTGCTGGTGGAATAGCTGCGGGCGGTGCAGCGGCCAGAAATATTCAACACTAATTCGATAAAATCTACATGGACAATTACAATTAAAAAAAAATACCTACATGGAGAACGATTGAGATTATAAAAAAAATATAGCATTTCTATTAAAATAGGTGTAAACTAAATGGTAATGAAATGAGAAGCCCAAATTACTGTTGCTCGTGCGCTTCTCTGCGATGGATTTGCAAATCAGCCATTGTCAAGAAAACATTGCCACAAATTTCACAACCATAGGGATATTTAAGTGTATAACCAAAGCCCCGATCTTGGTGAAATTCCTGGGCTTCCAACCTTCAGCAAAGATCGGGAAAGAAAGGACGCGTTTCTCAGCTGGTGGAGTAGCTGCGGGCGGTGCAGGGGCCAGAAATATTCAACACTAATTCGATAAAAAAATCTTTATGGATAATTACCATTAAAAATAAAAATACTTACATGGAGAAAGCATGAGATTATCAAAAATAATATAGCATTCCTGTTAAAATGGGTGTAAACTAAATGGTAATGAAATGAGGAGCTCAAATTACTGTGGACCGTGCACTTCTCTGCGATGGATTTTCAAATCAGCCATTGTTCGAAAAATATTACCACAAATCTCACAACCATAGGGATATTTAAGTGTGTAACAATAGCCCCGATCTTGGCAAAATTTCTGGGCTTCCCATCTTCAGCACAGATCGGGCAAGACGCGTTGCATAGTTGGTGGAAACTAAATGGTAATGAAATGAGGAGCCCAAATTACCGTGGCAAGAAAGGACGCGTTGCACAGCTCTGGTGGAGCAGATGCCGGCGGAGCAGCGGCCAGAAAAATTCAACACTAATTCGATAAAATCTATATGGACAATTACAATTAAAAAAAAAATACCTAAATGGAGAAAGAATGAAATTATAAAAAAGAATATAGCATTTCTATTAAAATAGGTGTAAACTAAATGGTAAACATTGCCACAAATCTCACAACCATAGGGATATTTAAGTGTGTAATCAAATCTCCGATCTTTGCGAAATTCTTGGGCTTCCCACCTTCAGCAAAGATCGGGAATGATAATATTCCTGGATATTCTTTAACTGAACTCTTAATGGACCTCAATTTCTTCATATTTTATTATATTTCACATGCACACGTGAATGATAATATCTCAATTATTTAAATCAATTATTTTTAAAAAAAAAAATCAGTTCAATTATTTAATAAAACATTTGTGATTGTATGTATACACAATTATAGTAGTACGAAAATAACTCTCTGCTGGAGCTGCATCAAAAGTGGATAGCTAGCGTGATGTAAATAGAATAATTTTTATTTCCGGGAATTTCGTTAAATGTCATAACAAGAGTGACTAAAATAGTCAAATCATTTTTTTGGTGCATCATTTGAAATCATCTCATTTAATATAAATTCTCATGTAAAAATTAATTTTATTTTTTGTGCATAAATTTTAAAATTAAAATTATATTTTATTTCATATCTAATATATATTTAAATAAATATTTTATTTTATTTTATATTTTACAAAAATTTTAATATTAAAATAAAAAATAAATTTTATGTGATAGTAGTGCCACATACATAAAGAATTTGATTTTACTTATATGAACGGTACCACGTAGAAAATCTTAGTTGATTTTAGTATGTGATAATGGTGAGAGCGAATAGCGTTGTGGGAGCCAAAGTAGCAACCAGATGTTACGGTGGCAGCCTCCTTGCGACAATTGATATCAGATAACACACTAGAGCGATTAACATTAGAAGCACATGGCAAGTGACTGGACTTGCTAGAGGATGGGCTAATACTGCAAAGAGCATATAGCTAGAGGAAAATTTTTTCATAATATTGATTACTGATATTCCAGAGACTGCTAGAGTTGACATGACTCTGCAGGAGTTTTTAGACATCTCTGATTTTTTTGTGCCTTCAAAGCCTACAGAGTCTCACACATTTATAGATCTGTCAATAGGACGATAAATTTTATTATATCTTTTTACTGTTGATATTGATGTAGCGTGGGAAGGAAATTTATTCCTCTTGAAGTACTTTTTTTTTTTTGAATAATTGTGACGCCCGTGGCCGAAGAGGGTGGAGAGTGATCGCCGGGTGATGTCCTAAGAGAAAGGAGTCACTGAGGTAAAGTGCGGCTCCTGGCAGGCTTCTAGGTTGAATAATGAGTGGTGAGAGGGGCGCAGGAATGAATCGGCCCACATCGGAAAGGGAGGGAGATTCTAAGCTGTATAAGTAGATAACGTGATCTCAAATGGTAGAGGCGCTTTTTGGGCAAAATCGTGAGACTAGTGATGGAAAACTTCATAGTTAAACGTGTTTAGGTTGGAGTAGTACTGAGATGGGTGACCTCTTGGGAAGCACTCAAGCACGTAGTTTTCCTAAAGGCAAAGCGGTCAATACCTCTGTAATGAGATCGGGACGTTAAAATAATATATATACGCAAAGGTTAAATTTCATGAAATAATATTTGACTTCAATATTTAAGCATCATTTAGCATTATTTTTTAATCATAAATATTATAAAAAAAGTTTGTTTTTTTTTAGAATGCAAACATGCCCAATGACGTAAGGATCCGATTACTGGATTTCTGTCTCCCATAGGCGCCTAGTGAGTAGCGATGCATATATTTATAGTTATATGTAATATTAATTATATTTTTTATCAAAAAAAAAAAAAAAAATTATATGTTATATTGCATACTACAACGTGCACCATTCTTCAACGTTAGTGTCTCCTCAGCGTGCACCATTAGATTTCTTCCTTTTCTCTCCTGACTTTCCATTTCAGGAAATTTTTATTCTCTCTGTTGAGCCTCCAAATCCCATTGAAATTGCTGCATAGTTTCCATTATTAGAAGCCACATGCTATGTTCCCCCCCATTATTAGTAAATATTTGCTAATTTTATTTTGAGATTACCATAATAAACATATACATTTGAATTAAGGGATAATTAACTACGTGCCACACAATTTAATTTTATTTATGTCTTACCCATCTATTCTTAATTAATTACACTATACACACTCAAAATATTATAAAATCTTACGTACACACGTTTGAGTTAAAACTTAATCAAAATCTATTTGAAAAAAATATTCTGTTAGTAAATTATTAAAATTATATTTTTATTCTTAATGGTATATATTTTTCTCTTTCTCAATACCACACTAAAACGCTGATTTGTCCTAAAATTAATTTATGTCGCGGATGTCTTCTTTCTTTGCCGTCACCTAAATATTAAAGTTTTAGGATTTTTACTCAAAATATATTTCAATATCCTTAAAATAATATGATGAACGGCTCAAATTTTTTATAATTTAATTATAGTTAGGTTATTGAAAAATTATGATTACTAATTATAATAGAAATAAGTTAAAATGTGTGTATGTAAGATTTTATAATATTTTGAGTGTGTATAGCGTAATTAACTAAGAATGGATGGGTAACGCATAAATAAAACTAAATTGTGTGACATGTAGATAATTATCCCTTGAATTAAATATCATCTTCTCACCATCAACACTTCACCACCTCTCCCTCCAGAAGAAAAAGGAGAGAGAATAAGTGCAAAGGTAATACCATATCAAGTATTTTGCTAAAAAAATTAGATAATTACTTAATATCTTAAAAAAAATATCAAATATTACTTACATATCACTCTCCTTATAAAATTTAAATAACAGTATAATATTTAAAATTTTATGTAACGTGTATATAAATGCTCCCCGAAAAAATCTATATTGCATATATACAAGCTTACACAACTGAATTTATATACGTCAAATTTTATAAATCAATCTGAGCATGAAGAAAAAACGAGGGATAAATTCCAATCCAACTCTTGAAATAGAATCTTGAAGTTATGCAAGTGTATAAAAATGAAAATATGTCATTTAAATTCTTCTGTTTTAATTTTTTTAAATAGTAATTTAATGGTCAAATTTAATTATATTCTTAAAAAGGAACTCACGTGAAAAATTGTTGAGCGGAGAAGACTTAAATAATATATTTTTAATTTTGTGAATCTGCATGAAATAGGGGACTACTTAACCCAATTACGTTAAATATGAAATAATTCAAGAAAAAGTACTTACGTGAAAAATGGACTAAACTTTGAGAATCTATATATAATTCAACTATATATTGTACAAACTTGGAGGATCTAGATGTGAAATCTTATAATATTACTATTAATAAATTATGTCTTAAAAAAACAATACAATATTAGATAAGTTTGATATCTATATATATCTAAGGGACCCAACTATAACGTTTCAAAATATCTTTTTTTTTTAAAAATAGTTTCAAAATATCTTTTGAAAACCATGGTAAAATAAAATATATATTAAGTATATTTCAACAGTAAAAAATTAAAATTCTGATCAAATTAAATTGTCCTCGCGGTGAAGAGTATTGAATATAATTTATAATTCTTGATCTAGTAGATCAGAAAAAGAAATATTATATACGTATTTTAAAATTTTATGTGAACTACATTTTCCTGTTTGACACGAGAACCAAAATGAGAATTAAAATGATACTAGTTTAAAAAAATAACAACAATAATAATAAATAAATTTTTTTAATCATTCTGTATAAATTCTAATAAAAAAAATATTATTTTACCTTATATACTCAATAATTTTCAATAAAAATATCTATTTTATTTCACATCCCAGACCAAAATAGTCGATTCTAATATTTTGGTCTAGGATGTGAAATAAAGTAGATATTTTTATTAAAAATTATTGAGTATGTGAAGTAAAATAATGTTATCTTATATTAAAATTTGTGTAAAATGGTTAAAAAATTTTATTTATTATTATTATTATTATTTTTTAAATTAATACTATTTTGGTCCTGATTTAGTCCTCGCACCAAACAGAGCCTTAGATCTTATACAGAGAGTGGAGAGCAGCTTGTAATGAAAAATTTTCGAGTCCGGGCTTCGAGCAATTCAATGCCTAGTGATTAGGCGCCGAGCCATGAACACCCCGAACCAAAAAAACTCTCACTTTCGAGTACATACGAGGGCGCACTCATAGTAGATGCATTTTAAAAAATGAGCGGTTCTCGAGTAAAAGCAGGCAATATCAACCAAAAAATAGCTTATCTTGAGAAATTATTTTGCTTATATTTACTTATAGGTCCCTGTTGTTTGATCATATGTATAAGTAGGTCCAACTTTTTAAAAATTACTCAAATTGGTCCATTAGTTTTAGGTAATATACAATTAGGTCCAAAATTTAGATTTAAAATGACATTTCATATATTTTTTTACTGTCAAATCTAAATTTTAGACCTAGTTGCATATTACCTAAAACTAATGAACTAATTCGAGCAATTTTTAAAAAGTTAGATCTACTTACACATATGATCAAGCAACAAGAACCTACTTGCAATCTACCTTTTACATAAATTTGAGATTACTCAGCGTAAATTTAAAGATCGTTTTCTTTAAATATCAAAAATATTAACATACGTTGATATTCGATCACAGCTGTATGAGGCCTTGGAGATTACTACCGTTTTGCTTCTTTCATGCAAGTGCAATTAAAATATAAGGGATTTTCAACATAGGTTATTGTGTGATTAATTCTAAGAGTGCTTTTGATGATATTAATGTTAAAAAAGTTAAATTTAATTCAATTTGATGAACAAGATTTGCTCTTTGGGAAGTTCTCATCTCGAGATTTACTTGTGATTTGAAATAAAATACAAATATTTACTCTTTTAGAGGTAGTAAATTAAAATGTGCTCAACTTCAAATTAGAAAGTAGCATTGAAGTTTTCATAATAGATCTCTTAGCTTTGATTCAAATTTAAATTAACATGATTTCGATATACTTTATCTCGATAGATATAAATGGCGTACAATCGTGCCTCAGTTATATTTGTTGACATAGAAATACGCTAATTCACTCGAGTGTCAAGGAGGAATCAGTGACGTTAGATTTGACGATTTAAAGATTAGTAAAATTGGAAAGAGAAGAAAGAGTTACGAGTGTTATATATTTAAATTTATAATTAATTATTTTATTGCCATGTAATTGATTTTATTTGTGTGAAATTTTTTATTTAGAATTAAATATATGAAATATTAAAATTTTTGTAATTTGATTTAAAATTTAAAATGACTGACATTAAGATCTAATTTAATTTAATTTGATTATTTAAAATTTAATGAATTTAATTATTCAATAATTTTCAAATGATATCTAATAAGTTTATCAAATAATTTTAAACAACTCTATCTCAATAAGTCAGAGCTGAGGATACGCAGTAGTATAGATATGCTCACAAATAATAATATCCGATAGTAATTTTATAGTAGATTAAATACATTGCTCACTGAACATTGTGTTCATGAAGAATATTTTTAAGTTAATTTTTATTTTTTATTATATATTTTATTTCTTTCACAGTATTTTCCTATTTATTATTGCTCTTCGGTAATCTTAATTTTTTTTTTCAATATCTTACTATAATTTCTTGAAGGGAGAATACATATTTTCAGTCAAAATATTTAAAATATAGTTTAACAGTCAAAATTTATTAAAATGGACCCAAATAAAATAATTTCTTGAAGGGAGAATACATATTTTCAGTCTTAGAGAATTTACATTGTAGAGCATCCGGATGTAATTGCACCAAATAAATAATAATGGTTGGCGTGGGGCCCACAGGACCAGAGGACACACGCGTCAGCCGCCGACAGCGTTATGATCTGCTCACCACCGCTCTGACAGGACACTTGTCCTTCCTGAGTGGGCCCCAATGGGCCTCCTCGTCACGCATTTTGATGCAACTAAAAGAATTGGGCCCATGGGCTTGGCCCGATATTATAATTAGTATAAATTATACCCAGGTCCCATAATTTGAGCTCACATGCTAAACTGGCCATAAAATCGAATCATTGATCATCCACAATGGGGTCCCTGTGTTTTGTGAGTCATTCATAAAGGTCCTGTAAACTTTTATTTCAGTCAACAAGTCTTCGAAGATTCAGTTGTTACATAATAAGATTGTATACCTATAGAAAATGATAGACTGCATTAAATCTATATAAAATTTTACTATTTTATAGTAAAATTCTAATTGGAAAATAAAATATTGTGTTTTTATAATTTTACAATTAGATCATATTTTTATGTAAGATGATGAGACGTGTTAAACTTATTTACACAAACTTCACAAATATTTTCATTTCATATTATTTTATAATGCAATATTCATACAAAAATGAAATGGGTCATGCAGGCATACAAGCATTTTATCGTATGATTCTGTAAAGTATTATTCTTATTTTGTAAATGAAATATATGTGGATTGATTATATCGTAAAATACTATAAGATATCATCGAGCATTCATAGTTTTGCGTTTCATATTATAAATAAGATCATATAAATTCGTATGAGATTCTCTCCTAGCTAGTTTTAAAAAAATATTATATATTTTTATACAATCATATTGTATAAATTTCAAATATGTCTAATATCTTTTTTTTAAATTTTATGACAAATTTTTTATGAACATTTTGTGCTATGTAACAAAAAAAAAATTAGACGCATGATATTTTAGGAAAAAATTAAATTATTTTATTATTATTATTTTTAAAGAAGGATTATTTTATTATTGAGATTTGAGAATTGAGTCGATATTTTAGCCATGCAAACTCATTTAACAAAAACAAATATTAAAAAATTGTAGGCAGCGTGATATGCGTGACCATATTGAAGCATAAAATAATGGAATTCTTGACAACTAAGGTGCATAAAATTAGGTCAGTTTTCGTTTGGTTCGACTTTTTTTTTTAGATATAAAAAAAATATTTTTATTTTTTAATTTAATAAAAAAAAATATTTTATTATTAAAAAATATGTAAAATGTGAAATACTTTTAATTCTAATATTCGTAATTATATTGAATAGAAATAAAATTAATTTTTATAGTTAAAATTTGTGTTGGGCAAAAATCTCACCTCAAACTAAACGAGGCAGATAATCTAATTTCGAGGAGATTTGATGTAAACTCTAGTTTAAATATTTAAAAATTTTCAATTCCAACGAAAATATAACTAAAAATTATCCGATCCAAACTTAGTTAGAATTATTTATTACCGATTTAAGATTGATGAAAGCTATAATTAGTCAAACTTTTAATTAATTTTAAATTTTTTACTTAAAATATTAAATATAAATTTTTTAATTTATTCAAACAACTAATTAAATCATATGGCCAATTCTGATCTAAGAATTAGCAATAGAAATTAAAAAAAACAATCTACAATCAATACGTTTAAAATAAAGATCATAAAAAAAATTCTATATAGTTATTCGTTAAATATATTATTAAAAAAATTTAATATATTAGAAAATATATATATATATATAAATTATATTAATATATATTTTTTAATATATATAAAAAATTAATATATTCAATTAACATATATATATATTTATATCTTAAAATTTTCTACATATATATACACCTTTTAAAATATATATGTTTACCATAAAATAAATTAAACAAATATTGCGAAAGCACAAATACAAATTTATTTTATTTTGAGTGAGTTTGACTTTTGACTTTAGATTGAATGAAAATTGAATCGAGTTAATATTGAATAAATTTCAAGTATTTTTTTTAACATAATTAATAGCCTTAAAATAATGGATAAGTTATTCCTTTTATTTTCATAGTTGAATCTGAAATTATTATTTTTTATGACGTATTCTTTAAATGTTAGAATATTAAAAAAATTTAAATCTCAGAGAATTTTGCCTCTATTTTTATGCGGTTACGGGTGGCAATATATCACTAAATCCGTGAATCCGATCAGAACCCGATCCACAAATTTTGGGTATGGATCAAGAATTTATCTCATTTATTAAACGGGTCGAGTTCGAGTAGGGCATAATCAGGTAGGATAGAGTTTGGGTTAGGCATTTATCAAAAAATGTTCTATAAATGAGTCTAGTCGACCCACCAACCCGATCCATTTATTAATCAAGCCAGGTTCGAGTTATGGATTTTGACCCATTTAACGAATGAGTCGGTTCGAGTTGAGGCTATTCAGATCGAGTCAGATTCGGGTTCAACCCGAACCCCACCCGCCGACCCATTTTGCCACCCTTACTCGGGTTACACATATCAAATTCAGCGTACAGTTAGCAGCCAACTTGCCGCGTCATCCCGTCATTTGACTTTACATGCAAATTACTAAATTAATCGATCTAAATCTAAATCTAAATCTCGTGGGCCAGTAGTAATAATGGGCTGGGCTGGGTGGGCTGGGCCGGGCCGGGGACCCGACAAACTTTAGTGGGGCCGGGTGAGCAACTAGACAAAGAGAGGATACAGTGCATGGGTTTATGTCATCTGATTGAGCATGGGGGATCTGTGGATGATGTGGATCACGGGCAAGCAGATAATTTTTAAGGTGCTTCACAGTTACAGTGATATTTTTTTGCGAAGCTATCGTTGACGTTAAATTTCGAAGACGAAAAAGAGAGAGAATTGTCGAGAGTGTAGAGCACGATTAATTTTAGTTAAGGGTAAATTGTCTTAATTCGAACCCACGAGGTATATCTTTTATTTCATATAAATTCATAAAATTGAAAATATTTTTTTGAGATTTTTTTTTTCTATCAAAAATGATGGAATGTGTCACTTAAGCTTTTTTAATAAATTTCATTAAGTATCTCCAATAATTATAATTATTCAACCTTTTTATATTTTTATTAAATTATCACAAGAATAAAATTATTATTTTAATCCTCCCCTTTTATCATCCAAAACTCAACAAGAAATAAAATTGGAATAGTATCTCTCTCTCTCTCTATATATATATATAT
>JAEMOT010003325.1:115342-138601 GCA_019297695.1 Apostasia ramifera | reverse complement strand
TATATATATATATATATATATATATAAGCATATATAGTTATGTGATATTAGTAAGTATATATAGTCACTCTCCTTTTTGACATTCATGCTATCATAATCTCCGCATATATAACCATTGGGTATAGCTAAGGATTGATCACCTCTATCGAAACTTGCTTACATTGCATGCATATAGTCAATAACCCATCTAGCCTCGTCAAAGCTTTTTCCTTTTCACATTCAAGCTCCTCTATTGGAGTGCCTGCAAGCTCTCAAAACACCTTATCAATGAATTAGGTCGAATCGGGTGCACAAGGGCATTAAGGATCGGAGCTGGAGTGCACAATGAATCTGATGTCATTCATCTACGAGAGAACTTGAGGGATAGAGGCATTGAAGATGAGGAGGCTAGTCACAAGAAAGGCTACAACAATGTCAACAATATTACTGAGAGAAAAGGAAAAGGGGGGGGGAGAGAGATCGGTAGCCATTTTTTTGAAAGACGTTAAAAATATTAGAATAGACGTCTTTGTTCGAACTAACTAGCGTTAGAATTAGAATGAACACTATGATAGTATCTTTTTGAAAGAGTAGTAATCTGTCGATTTAATTTTCATGTGTAGTGGGAAGGCCACATATATACAATGACATAGACTAATTGCCAGAAAGTCACATGTATATATATTAATGTCAAATGAAAATTTTTTGGGTTGTGTTTTGTTTTAATAAAATAGCTCAATATTATATAGAACATGCATAAAAAAGGTAATAATAATAATAATGAAAAAGATGTGAATACAAGGAAATAAGATAAAATGAATCAAATGAGCATATAAAATGACACATAGTAGGAGCAAATAATTTCTAGTTATAGGTCTAATCTATGTTTCATGTACCCTTCATAATTAGATTTAAATTACAAAATATGGTTTGATATTGATATGAGATGATGACATGCAAGGTGATGAAATGTGTTTAAAAATAGGTATTAAATAAATAAATAAAAAATAGTCTTAAATCATATTTTAATGATAAGTTAGGTCAAGTTGACCAATTTTTTTTTTTTTTTTGGAAATTTGGCTTAGGCCTACTTTACACTGCTAACAAAAGTCAAGTAAAAAAAATACTATAGCTTAATAAAATGGGCATGTTTGAGTAGTAAATTGTACTGAAAAATATTATCATCCATTAATAAAAGGTAAATACATTATTGAAAAAAAAATCATGTTGCTCAGTTTCATTATGTTAATTCAATTACAACCAAAAATTATTTCAAATGTAAATGAATTACAACCAAAACACAACAATATCAATTTAGTAATTAAATAACTAAAATATTTTCCACACACCCCCATCTCTCTCTATTATCCCACCCTTGTACTTGATCTAAAACTAAAATTAAAATTTTGGGTCATAAATTTAGACTCATTATTTAAAAGTTCAATTTTAGATCGAATATTATTAGGTTGAGTATGATATATATATATATAATTTTATTTGATAAACTAATAAGATTGGTGGGTTGAGCCAACTCATATTAATTAAATTAGGTTTGGGTCTTTGGTTTCAATTTATTTATTATCAGGTCAGATTCATGGTGTGCTAAAAGAGTCGAGTTAAATTCAAATTTAGATAAAACTAGTCCCTTTAACCCATGTTTTTTTTTTTTAAAGATCCTTCTAACTCATGTTGTTAGCCCTATTTCTCTCCTATGTTGACCACGGAGGTGGTATGTCATCCTCTCTCTTCTCTCTCTTTTTAGTGGATTATTTGACGCTCAATCATCGACTTTACGTGTGCTCTGGCCTACTAATTAGATTGCACTTGTGGCTCTCGGTGATTGGGTGCTAAATGGTGCTCTTTCCCAACTTAATAAATTCTCGAGATCACAAGCGTGAGAGTTAAAAAGATAATATTATGAAATCATCGCAATAATCTATTTCATTTGACTCACAATCTCAATTTCAAGAAACATAGACTCGTATGAAGTATAAATTAAAATTGTTATCTTTTATATGAGATGCTAAGTACCTAAGAGGGCATTTAATTTAATATTATTTTAATCTTATATATATTACTTAAAAAAAATAATTATTTAATTTTATAATTTTATAAAAATATATGAAATTATTATTAAAATATGATATCTAAATATCAAAATATTAAAATAATATTGAACCAAAAGCTAGCTGTGGCAAAATGGGTCGGCGGGTCTGGTTCGGGACGAACCCGAACCCAACCCGAATAGCTCAACCCGACCCGAGTATTTTTTGATAAATGCTCAATCTACCTGACCCGATTATGCTCAACCCGAACCCGACCTTCTTAATAAACGGGTCAAAATTCATGACACATACCCAAAATTTGCAGGTCGAGTCATATATTACCACCGCTACCAAAAGCCAGCTAAAACTTGTGGTGAGTATTAAAATCATGATCCATTAAGCTGTTAAAAAAACTCATCAACTTTGATATTGTTTATAAGAAATTAATGGGCTCGACTAGAGAGTAATATCGTTTATCGTTTCTCTTATTTGTGGATCCCGCTTCTACACACTTCTTGTAACTGTTATTCCGTCCGAGCTCAATAATTTCTCGTAGATTAAAGATACTGTTGCATGGGAACCAGAGTCTTCGAAAAAAAAATCAGAGAACTTCTGAAGCACAGCCATGGAATTCTGCATCCCCTGTCTCTCTCCATTCCTATTTAATCTTCCCAAATCGTGCACTATGCTCTCCATCTTCATAGGTAGCAAATCCTGCATTTCATTTCAATTCGGCTTCTTCTTCTTAGGTTGAGGACCGGCGAAGGAGGTCGAAGGGAAATGAGGGTGAGTGTTTATTACTTTGTTTAGTTCTTAACTAGATGCTAAGTTGGCGTTCTAGTATTGATGCAATTTCAAGGTTTGTTCCACAGATCTTGAGCTGGATTCAAAACAAGATGAATGGCAGGCGAGAGAAGAGTGGTAGTTCAAGTTCAACTCACCGTGAGTAATCGATCTTCTTCTCTGCTCTCCCGAGGATTTTTGCTTCTGATTGCTTCTGTTCAATTCATCAGGCCGTTCGATCCATCAGAACACCTGCAAAGAAGAATTCAGAGATTGGCCGCAAGCGTTCTTTTCGATCGGAACGCTCGGGAGCGATCAGGGATCGTCGCAAGAAGCTTCAGATCTGAACGTGGAAGAACTAATCAAGCTGCTGAAACTCAAGCTCTTCAACGGCGGATCGACGGCGGAAGACGGAGACGCCGCGGCGATCGTTCTGAACAGAGCGAAGGAGCTTCTCGCCGCCGACGGCCGCAATGCGATCGGGAGGACTTCGATCCCTTTCCTTATCGAGAAGTTCTTCGCCAGCAGAAGCGGATTCGCACCGCAGCCGAGCTTGAGAGATCCGCTTCATGAATCGGGGATGGAGAAGGTAAGATTTGAATTCGAATTTCAAAAATTCGCGCGCTTTTTTGGTTCAGATTGATCTTCTGGTGAAGAATTCGTTTCATTTTTTTGTAAGATTTTGAGGAAAATACTCCATAAAAAGATTCATCCTCAGAGATCTTCACGAGCAGCAACGAAGAAGTTCTTGCGGAGCGGCGGAGAAGAACAGGCGAGAAATGGGAGCAAATGGGTCAAGACTGATTCAGAATGTAAGCTTAAAAATGGTTTAATTACATCTTAGTATTTCAGGTTTAGAAAGTCTTTCATATGACTTCAGTTTTTTTACAATATTTCATATAGGTCCATCATTGTTAATTTTGATTCAAATAGTGTTGTATCATAATCTTTGCCTTTTTTTTCCCTATGACACTCTCTTTAGGGTTGTTCATCGAACCTAATCAAATAGGTTTTGGTTTGGTTCTACTGACTTTTAGTCTACTTGATATGGAATTAATCCAATCTAATTGGTTTTTTGACCCAGATTTGGTCTCAGTTTTGTTATCAGAATTGACTCTACTTTGGATATGCATGAAAAAATAAGTATATTCATAAGAAAGTTGAGGTAGTCTCAATTGAGGATAAGCTTAGGGAGAGTTAGCTTCGATAATTTGGACATATAAACACGTAGGCTAATGAAAGCTCAGTAAGGAGATCTGAGTCATTGAATTTTGTCTGTATTAAAAAAAGAAGAGAAAGATCAAATAAGCTATAATAAAGAATTATGAAAAAGTATCTTGCATATTTGAAGATAAATGAAGACTTGTTATTTAATAGAATATAATGGAAATAAAGACGACTCCACCTAGTGGGATAAAGGCTTAGTACTGAATTTGATTGAATCAAATTCATTAGATTTTGGATCGAACTCCTGCTCCCATTTACTGGGAACTAATCTAGCCATGTTTATGTATGACCCGTACGTTGTGCGTTGAATCGTTTTTGAGAAACCAATCCAATAAATATACTTATCTTCATGCGTGGGAACATGAGAGATGGGTGCACGTGAATTAATCTGAAAAAAAAATAGAATTGACTAAAAAGATGTGCTAAACATAAGGACTCGGATGTGATTTTCCTAAAATTTTTTTTTTTTTATGGGAATCATATTGTCTAATGGGAAATTATTGAACAAAAAATTTTACATTTAATAATTTTAAATGATTTTTCAGATATTGTTTTGGAGATCTAATGGCTCGTTCAGTTGAACAATTGACGGTAAGCTCATATATTTGTTTCTTTTTTTTTATTTTTTTTCTTTTAAAAAAATTTAAAACTTACCAATAATATTATATTTTTTACATAAAATCTTGCAGGTATTCAGAAATCCAAAGATTATGTTCAAAGAAAACAATGAAGAAAAATTCAAAAAAGTAAAGCTTCATGATCCAAAAATTATTTAAAAAAATGTCATTCCGCTGGATAAAAATATTATCCAACAATTTGTTATTAAAATATTTATCTGTTAGATAATATTTTTATTTGGTGGGATGATAATTTTTTTGAATTAATTTTTTTGGGATTTGGTTTCATTTTTCAGACTCAAATCTACCGTCTGCTGTTGGATGTAAGAAAGAAATAGTAGTTAATTTATTTTTTATCTATAATTTTTTAAATTTTACTTAATTTTTAATTAAAATTTTAGAAATTTATTAAGTTCTTATTTAGTTTCACATTTAATTTTTTTTTTAAAATTTTAAGGATCTAAGGGAAGAATTTTAAAAATTATTAGACGCTTAAATTAAAAATTTTAAAAAGTGTAGAACAAAATATAATTATAAATAAATTATAGAAACCTATTAATTATTTAAACTAATTATCATAATCATCTAATTATATTGCTGTCAGAACCCACGGAACGGAAAATTCATTTCTTACGGGATAAAAAATTCAAATTTAATTGTTTTCAAAAAACAATATTCAAATCTAATGTGCCATGAATGTATATTTTTCAATGCAGTCAATAATCCCATGTTTTTTCTATTAAAAGAAAAAATAATTACGAACGTGGTATACTAAATTTATCATTTTTAATATTACATATATCATAAATTATTAAAATTATAAAATTAAATAATATAAAACTAAATTTTATATATTTTATTGTTTGAAAAATATAATTTATCAAATATATAAAATATAATTCATAAAATATAAATAAGTAATGGGCAAATTACATCCAGGTCCCTAAGTTTAACGCTTAATAATGCACAAATTCACGTTTTTAAAATTATAATATCAGGGTTATTGAGTTTTAATAAATTATAAAATGGGTCTTTTTTATTTTTTTTATTATTAATTTTTTTTTAAATTACCATTTTACCTTTTCCCTCTCTCACCTCCTGATCCCGCGCACGAGCAGCGTGTGCGACCCACTGGCGGCCGCACGGCTGCTAGCGGGTCCCAACTGAGGGTAGACGCACACGTCGTGCGACCACCGAACCCGTCGGCGTCTGCACGGCCTCGCCCATGCGCGGGGATCGGGAGGAGAGAGAGAGAGGCTGCCTCACTCTCTCCTCCCGATCCCCGCCCACGCGCGAGGCCGCATGACCCGCCGGTAGCCGCGCTACCCACCTTGCACATGCCGCTCGTGCGTGGAGATCGGGAGGAGAGAGAGAAGAGGGGTAAAATGATAATTTTAAAAAAATAATAATAATAAAAAAAGACCCATTTAATAATTTATTAAACTCAGGACTCTGATGTTATAATTTTAAAAATGTTGACTTGTACGTTATTAAGCATTAAATTCAAGAACTTGGATGTAATTTGCTCATAAATGATTATACAATCTCATATTTTTTTATTCTAATATATTAGATGTAATCAAAATAAACTAACAAATTTGTCACATTAGACAACAAAGGTTTTTTTTCTTGATTTTAGGACTGCTTTTGAGTTATTTCAAGTTGACTTTTTTTTTGGTTCAAACTCATTTAAAATTAACGATATATTTATTAAATAGGTCAAATATTAAAATCTATATTCAAATCATTTAATAAATACTTACTTGATCTGATGTTAAATTTTGATAAATTTAATATTTTTTTACTTTAATTTAATATTAATCATAAAATTTTATTAAAAATGTATAGTAATAAAATTGACCCACCAACCAGTACTCAGATCCTCTTAAACAAGTTAAATTCGTGTTAACATATTAATAACTTATGCTCGTATAAGTTGGACTCAAATCCAATTAAATTAAGGGGGCATTTGGTTCAGTGTTATCTCAATATCAATGTTATTTAGATGTCATGTTATCTAAATGTCATTGTTATTCATCAATAGACATTTGTTTGGTTCAATGTTATGATATTAGAAAATATCAATGCTATCTAAATTATTTTTGTTTAGTTGAAAGTTATTCGCATTATAATGACAAATTGATGGTGTTAGCTTGAGATGTCGCCCAATTTGGAGTGACATCTAGATGTCATCATGTAATGACATTGTTGTAATGAATTATAATATTATTTAAAGATGTCATTAAACCAAATAATTAATTTCTAAAGATAACATAACATAACATTGAGATAACACTGAACCAAACGCCCCCTAAGTCGAATCAAATTTGTCACAACCTGGCAGTAGATGTTTATTCTCTTCATTTTCCCTTAATTATCTAAATTCAAACTTAAATAATAAATAATCTCTATAAATAAGTTAATAAATATGTAATTTTTTAATATAAGACTTTAATGTACACATTATATTACTATTTACTTAATAGTAGAGCTTTAAAATTTGCTCAAGTGTACTGAGATATTTTTTACTAAAAGTCAGTTCATTCGAAATAAAATCAATGCAATTTGAATCGAGTTGTAAATCAATATTTTTAAATATTATTTTTTAATTAAATGTGATATATTTATAATAATTATTGTATGTTTTACAAAGGTATTTATACTTTTTTAAAATTAATGATATTGATAGTAATAATTATAATACTTGAAATAATTTTTTTTGCTAACACAAAGCAAAACACATAGCTCACATAAACTTAAAAGTCGACTCAAACTCGAATGGTCATGACTTAACAGACTCAAATTCAAAAAATTAAACTCAAAACGAGAGACCAACTCACTCAAACTCGACTCATGCTTCCCTTCACCTGCTCCCCATCAAGTCGACAATCTTCTCCAGCATAAATTGTTATATTTTAATTTCAAAGTATATATATGTACCAAATATTTATCTCTAGTCAAAAGAAACGGTCAGATCTTAATCATGGTGTGCAATCTACTTAAAGATTAACCCAAAACTTTTGAATCGAATAGCACCTCATCAAATTGGAATTCGGGACAAAACCGACTCAAACCCAAAAAAACCCAGGTATGCATGCCTATGACTGCCCATAGATCTTTTAGGCTCTATTTGATCCGAAGACCAAAATCAAAATTAAAATAATACTAATTTAAAAAATAATAATAATAATAATAATAATAATAAATAAATAATTTTTTTTCAATTATTTTACACAAATTTTAATATAAAAAATATTTTTTTACTTCACATACTCAATATTTTTTAATAAAAATATTATATATATAAAATAAAAAAAATATTGTTTATATTAAAATTTATATAAAATAATTTAAAAAATTATTTATTATTATTATTATTATTTTTTAAACTAGTACTATTTTAATTCTCACACTAAACAGGACCTTAGACTTAAAGATCCTGCTTGATTTGAGTTTATTTTTAAGCAAAAAAATATATATATATATTTTATTTTTTAAATTTAAAAAAAAAATATTTTAATATTAAAAAATATGTAAAATATAAAATAAAATTAATTTTAATATTCTTATTTATATTAAATATGAAATAAAATTAATTTTTATGTTTAAAATTTATGTTAGACTTAAAAAAAAAAAAAATTTTGAACCAAACCAGAGGGCTTTTTAGGCATTAGGCAGTTGGGGAAACAATAAAATATGACAAAAATGAAACAGATATGCCAATGGCTAATTGACAGGGTTAGGCTGCCAATTTTCCTCCCAACTCAATAATTATTCAACAATCATTTGAATATTATTGAATGTACACATAAATAATTGGAGAGTACCCTATAAAAATTTAAATATGAACACATTTTCTTTTTGATGAAAAAGTGCATACATTACTACTAAATGAAAAGATAATATCTAAATTATTTACTGAAGATGTAAGATCAATAATATGGCTCAAATCAGTATTAAACTAATCGAAATTCATTCTAATTTACTCGAATCAAATTGTTAACACATGGATCTTCTAGAAGCATCGAGATAGAGATAGAGAATCTCTATTCAACGTGAGAAGCAAGAGTATTCATTATACGAAATAACTCGTGTATCTCAATAGGATATTTATACTATTAGTAAAGGCGAAGTCGTGGATCTCTCTAAGGTTACCCTTAGCATGTACTCACCTATCTCTTATACCCTGTATCACCTTATACATTGCGAACTTTTTCACATGTGACATATATTTTCACATATTACTGCAATTTAATCATCTCACCAAACAGACCCTAGATATCAGGTTTGTGTGAATTCATCGACATCAAATAAAATTAACGAATTATGAGAAGTGCATGTACTTAAAGAAAAAGTAGAAGAATGCTTTATTATTGTCAAAGTAAAAAAGGCTCTTGATAAAAAAAGATTTCATACTCATCCTTGAAAGAGCCTCTTCACAATTCCCTGCACAGAGTTTCCCATGCTGTTGCCAACAGCCTCAGCTAAATAAGCAGCCTAGCCAGAAATTCATTAGTCAGATCATCACAAAGCCAAGAAAAAGTATAAGGCAATGGCAAAACTTTTGATACCTCCTGGAGAGTCTTCTTAAGGTCAAAAGCATCCCTGACTCTGTGCTCCAAGAAATTCCAAGAATCGCAAAAATCTGTAAGTTACAATAGAAAAATCGAATATTCCATACATTTCTTTTTCTTGACGACGACAATATCAACGGCAATAATGTCCTAATCTCAAACTAGTTGGGATCAGCCCATAATTCACCAATTAAAATAAAATACAAAAAAAGGCACATCGATTTGACAAGAACTAAGCTGCTTCGGTATTAAGTTGCTTCGGTATCGGACTACTAGACTGTACTAAAAACAGCAGATCAAACCTCCAATCAATTGTCATGAAAGAGGGGCAATCATCAACACACCTAAAATCTTAAAAAATTATACATTTATTTGTCTTTCAATTTTGTGATATTTCGTAATTTTGTCACGCAGCAAAATAGCCCTCCTGTCCATTGGCAGCTCTTAACCCAAGAGATAAGCTCTTGGGGGTATTTGGTTCAATGCTGTCTTGATATAATATCATATTATTAAGAGAAAACAATTATTTGGATTAATGATCTGTGTAAATAATTTTATAAAATATTATAGAATTGTCATTAAAAAAATGAAATCTAGATGTCAAGATATCTAGATAACATGACATAACATCAAGATCGAACCACACGCCCCCATGTTAAATTTTACTACTATATCCTCCTTTAGAAACACAACAAAGCAGCTCCTACATTGCTATGTAATACTTAAAGGTTTGAACGAATTGTTGGTAATATCAAGGAATAATGGAACAAAAGTACAATAGCAAAGATAACCCATACTAACTTTTAGAAGTATAATCAAATACAATAATGACTACTAATAATGGGGAAGAAGAAAGAAAATGGTGATCCTTCATAGAGTTTGCTGTTGAAATTAACAAATTTTAACTTTTTTCTTCTGCTATGTATAGAAAATTGAACAAGAAAACAAAAAAAATGGAAGTAATTGATATCAAATTTCTCTGTTAATCCAAAGCAAAGCTAAGCACATCACTATTTTTTAATCTAGATAGAAAATAAACATGTATCACAAAACTAATGGTAATAAGAAACCTGAAGAGCGGTCGGTTATCATGTATACTTCACATGTAGAATATATGCCTCCAAGCACTGTTCGCTTCACATACCAGTCTACATCAGAACCTTGATCCCCAGCAGCATGCCAAACCTCATCAACAAGAAAAGCTCGCTGCTTAAGGCTGGTTGGAAGATTTATTGGTCGTGCCTGCATGAGATTATGAGTACATAGGTCAAGGATAATGTTATGGCCATTTCAAGCAAGGAAATCAAACCTTTTGAGTTGAAACTTGCTCTAAACCAGCTCAAACTTGAAATTATTTCAATCCAAGATACTCTGAGACAGCTAGATTTCAGAAACGAGATAGCTTCAGGTTTGAGCCAAAATTGAGTTGAAAACCAAAACTCTATACTTGGGATGGAAGCTTGAACAACCAGATAATTTTAAAAAATACTAATATATACAATATTTATTAATATCTTAAATAAATTTTCTAGTTAGCCCAAATCATATTTTGAGCGAGCCATGTGAAGCTTGAAATCAACTCACAGTGCATCTTAAGCCAAACCCCTCAGCTCATGATTCAATTCAAAATCAACTGAAAGTTTCAAATCAAATCAAAAAGTTTCGAGCTTGTTTAAAACTTTGATTATTGTTAGCAGTTGTAGTTTAGGTCCAAGGATAGGTATGGATCTAGAAACCAAAAGAGATTAACAGGAAACTTATACCTGAATGCTCAAAGCCTGGGGCCACTTTGAGATATAAGGCACTTGCATTTCCAGCCTTGTACGAATCAGCTTTGTAAGGCGATCACTGAGTATTAAACTATTCAATTCCTCTCCAGAATCAATGCGATCAGTGAGCCTTTGCAGGCAATCATCCATAAAAAACTGAAAAGGGAAAATATTGATCGTAAGAGAGACATCGATCTATAAACTACTTAGCTCTATCAATATATCAAATTGGAGAAATCATACTAACAACTTTTCTCAATAAAAGATTTTGAAGCTCTGACAAAGACGATTGAAGTCAACATCAAGCGGACAAAGTCTTCCAATAAATTGTCAAAGCTCCATTTCAAACATAAAACAGCACCATACTGCAACTTAGATAATGATACATTTCTATTTAAACAGTAGCAAGGGACCATACAATATGTGATAAACAATAAAGAAATAATAAGTGGATACAACATTTGCCCGATCTTATAGAGATTTCACCGGTGTAACTTCATTAATGTAACTTTGATTTATGCATGTACAAATTTATGTACTAGACATAGGTACAAAAATAAATAGATCAACAAATGTTTATACATATGCAATACATTATGAGCAGTAGAGCAAAGAGATAAACAAAAAATCGAATATAAAACCAAATAGTTACATACTTACATAATTGTGCATATGCTTAATTGATTATTCTTCAGGTTGTTCTACTTATTTTTCAACAATGAAAAACCAAAAACTGAAGATTAACCAAAAAAATGAATAGATAATGCATTAGTTAATAAATAAAACATGCAATAATTATTCTGAAATAGTTTTGGCCTATCTCTTCAGGTTGTTGTACTCATTTTTCAACAATGAAAAACCAAAAAACAGAAGATAAATAAAAAAATGAATAGATTAGGCATTAATAAAGAAATTAAACGTACAACAAGTATTTTGAAATAGTTCCAGCTTGTCTCAGGATCTGGAAGATAAGGGTAAACTATACATCCGTTTGTTTGCGGGGTTATTTTCAATTAAGTTAAAAGACAACTACCAATTGATATTTTTGTTTTAAAATTTGTGAAACACTTAAAATAAAGTAAGTTTATTTTAAAGTGCGTGTAGGATATGAAATAAAATCATTTTTATTTTGAAATTTATGTAGGATGTGAAATAAAATTAGTTTTAATGTTGAAATATGTGTAGTATTTGAAATATTGTTAGTCTAACATTAAAATTTGTGTAAATGTGACCTATATGATTAATTTTAACCCATAAAATGGGCAAACAAATAGTTAATTGACTGAGAATAACACCAGCAAACCATGCCTATTCTTCAACACAACATGGTTTGTGTGATGTTAGAGTATAAATGCATTGTCACGTGTGTTGTTAGAAGTCATTAAGAGAAGGAAGGAGGAATTAGAAACATACAAAAAATTTGGTTGGCAATGTCTCCACCGTACAAAGCAGCACTGAGCACTTCTTAATACAATGAAAGTTTACCTCCTATTTGTTGAGTGTAGAGCAACTGGTTTTCAAAAAATAAGAATCAAATCTAGCTACAAATAGTTAAAAACTTAAAATATCACCCCAATATTTCCGGTTTTCATAGTGGATATGCAGTATGATGAACCAAAAAAATATAACAATAGCAGCAAAGCCTTAATCCCAACTATAGGTGGGTACATGGATTCCTCTTCTCCATTCAGCTCAATGTTCTGCTAAACCAAAACATAAAATAGAAATTAAGCTTCACCCTCAAATTCCATCATGCAGTTGTTCGAACTACACTTTGCAATAGAAGGTATGGGAGGATAGTTAAAAAAGCAAAATCATATTTCAACACAACTTTAAGTATTTTCACCTCCACAAGCGCTGCCTCCCTGCGAGGAAAAGAACCCACAATAGAAGGGGAGACGCCAACATCCCTCGCGCCTGAAATCATAGCCGATTCGCTCCATCCCAGTTTTGGCTATCCACGAAAAACGATAAGGATGATTGCTTGATCAAGGTTGTGTAAGAATGAGTAACAGCCACAACATACAAGCTAACTTACAACATGGGAAAGGGCAGCGCGGAGGACCCTCGCCTGCTCCTCCGCGTAGCCGCCTCCCAGATTCGTCTTAGGGTTCCTCTTCTTATGGTCTGCCCCATCATCTCCTACTTTTGAGTGGACCGGAGTTTCCTGCAGCGTCGGAATGACGGGATCCTGAGGAGGCGGCGGAGTGGAAGAAGCTTCAGCGGAGAAGCGGATAAAAGGCGTCGGCAACCGTAGGCCGCCAAATGAAGCGCTGCTGTGTTGAAGAAGACGATAGGTCGCCGATCTGATCATCTCAGATCAACGGCAACGGACGCAAGCGTTAACGGAGAGAGACAGAGAGCATAATCACAGAAGAGTGGAGGAGCGAGAAGAGGCGACGAGATCATCTACAGGCGCGTGGCATCTTCTTCGTCTTACCCTGTTTGGTTGACTGCTTCAAGCGGATTTTAACGGAGAGAAACTGTTTCATTTAACTTAATTGGCCAAACAGTTCAGATCCGTGTTATGAATTCGAATCCGCTTCAAAAATGTGAAACCGCTTTAAGGCCACGAAGCCGAAACCACTGAGAACGTGATTTCAGCTTGTAATCGCTTCTTCTTCTCTTGCTTCTGTGCGCAGAGGATCGCGATCTTCACTTTCCCCTATCTTTTTCTCATTCTTTCTGATTGCTCCAAAAGAAAATATATCTTTCTCGCTCCCCATTTCTGTTTTCAGCAATCTAATTAACTATTTCTCTGGCTATAGCACCCAAGGCGGCCGCCACTGACGCCCAATCCCGCTGGAACTCCGACCATCTCGCAGGGGCAGGAATCTTAGACTTTAAAGACTGCTTGATATTATGCGGCTGCTGGAGTTGCTAATGTGGTATAGACGTACAAACATTCTCTTTGATCTTGCTTGATGAAAGATTTGATTAGAATCTATTGTCTTTGTTTGCTTTTTCTTTCTATTTTTAAAGTTTTGTAAGAGAGTAATACTCCTTATTTATTATTATTTATATTTCTTTTGTAAAATGTAGAGTTAGTATAGTATATTTTAATTTTTACTTTTTAGCTTGTATTTAAGTTTCTCATTTCCAATCTGAAGACTGGATGAATAAGACTTCTCTCTTCCGTGTGAGAGTTCTTCTAAATAAATAAAAAAAAATCTTAAAAACTAAACTCTTTTAATTAAAGGCAATTCATTATTTGTGGCTAAGAAACAAAAAAAAAATAAAATCTTCACTATAGCGAGCATATCTAATAAAATAAAAGCTTTTGTTCTCATGTCCAATGATTTACAATAATTCTTGCCTTCTCAAAAGAAAGCTAGTCATCTACTAAATCATTATTGTTATTTAAATATATATGCTCTTATTTTTTTTATTATAAATTTGATGTATTTTTATTATTTTTTAGATTTTATTGTGAGATGAAGCGATTTCTGAATTAATGTTCATCTAAATAAAAATAAATTTAAGTAAATCCAAAACTAGTTTCAAACTATTTTTTATCCAAACAGAGTTTAAATTTGAAACCACTTCATTGAATTCGATTCTATTTATTTTGAAGCTGAATCTATTATCAAACGGGAAATAAAAATAAATATGAACCTTTCGAATGACACGTATGTATTTAGGAGATATTCGATTTAATGCTATTTTAGTGTTATATTATTTAGAGAAAATGATTATTTGATTTGATGAAATGTGTAGATAATTTTATAAAATATTATAAAATTATCACTCAAAAAATAAAATTTATATATCAATGCATCTAAATAATATAACAAAAACATTTAGTTTCATATTATTTTAATATTATATCGTATTATTTAGAGAAATTAATTATTTAGTTTAATGATATATATAGATAATTTTAAAAAAAATTATATAATTATTATTAAAAAAAATATTTTAATGTCATAATACTAAAATAATATAACATAATATTAATATAACATCAATATAACATTGAAAGAAACATTTTTTAATTAAAAATCTATCTTTTTATTTACATTTTAAATACCATAATATTTTATTGTAAACTTTTGACAAATATTAAACTTTATGTTCATTTTATAAATTCTAGTTAATGATAATGTAAATATATCATATGATTTGCTCACAAAATGATGTTAATAACTTAATATGAACATGCATGTAGTCATTCAACTTTTTGGTAATTACTTTTCTTTAATTTCAACATGCACTTCAAAGATTTTAGGATGATATATAGTATAATATTATATTATATTATTTGAAAAAATAAATTATCTCTCATTTAATTACCTAATTGTAAAAAAATTATAAAATAATTTTGGACAAATTACATTCAGGTCTTTGAATTTAATGCTTAAAAACGCGCAGGTTCATATTTTTAAAATTATAACATTGGGTCCCTGAGTTTTAATAAATTATATTTTTTTATTTTTTATTATTATAATTTTTTAAAATTATCATTTTACCGCTGCCCCTCTCTCTCCTCCCGAGATCGAGAGGAGAGAGAAAGGAGCATGGGGTAAAATGATAATTTTAAAAAAATTTAATAATAAAAAAAATAAAAAAAGACCTATTTGATAATTTATTAAACTCAAAAACTCCGATGTTATAAATTTAAAAATATAGATCTGCGTATTATTAAGTGTTAAATTCAAAAATTTGGGTGTAATTTGTCTAATAATTTTTATAAAATTGCATGTAGATATTAAATAAAATTAGATTGCATATGGATTAATCCTGATTATAATAATGAGATAAAAGGTGAAATTATGTTTATAATAAAAGAGAGAGATCAGAGAGAACCTTTTTTTTTACATTGAAAAGAGAAAAAGTTAGAAGAGGAGAATAGGTGGAATTCACCATAATAAAAATAAATTAATAATATTATTCTTTCAAATTATTATATTAAGCCAAGCAAAATAAAGTTTTATAAATAATTTTGATATCTACATAAACAGAATTTATGACCTAATTATTTCACTTATTTTCAGATTTTGTGGCATAAAGATAAAACAGTAATTTGATGGGGAGGTGAAAAAATTTTCGTGCTTTTATAACTTCAAAAGTTATTGAGTTCAAATGCCTGATCACCTTATGTCTATTCGCCAATAGTAGAAAGCAATACAGGTAAGCGGTCTTTACTTCATATATAACGCTGCAAACGACGTTAAGTTACTAAGCAGCTGAACGAATCGTCCGATTAGCTGCTGAACAGTCTGATAATTGATCTGACCATTCGTTAGCTCTGACCACATGACCCATTTGGCTAGCAAATTAAATAGATATTTATTTAAGAAAATTAAATATAGCTTGAGATCAATATTACATATAGCTACATTTTTTTCAATTGATATTTGCGTGATTTTAAATTAGAACTACTTTTTTTATAAATGCTTCTCTAATATCTATTTGTTTAGTAGCTGAACAAAAGACTTGGTTAGAGCGAATGACCAATCCGGTCGGTCGACCAAATAGTTTGGTTGGCCAACTAAATGATTTGATTGGCCAATAGAGCAGTACAGTTTGCAATATTATACATCGAGCAGGGCCTGGCCTGCTCACCTGTATAGCTCTTCGCAATTGACGGACAGACGCCTGATCATATTAGGTGTCCGAATCTAATAATATTTCCTCCAACCTAACCTCGATTGATCAATTCCAACTCAAAAGAGTATTTTATTAACAATTTGTTGCCTTAATATGATTGAATACTCATTAGTTTGAGTTCAAAAAACCCACAATTTTGATAGCTATGTTTTTTTTTTTTGACTTTTCATTTGATTTTGATCATTAAGGACATGTCCTGATTATCATTAATCAAGTTAAAATTAAATTTATATATTATGTCATCCAAGAATCACAATATTATAATATAATTATTGAGTTTAATTTCATTTCATATCATATATAATTATTAAAATAAAAATTTAATTATATTTTATATTATACATGTATTTTAATAAAAAAAATATTTAAAATAATTTATAAATTTTAAAAGTAAAACATCTAGATCAAAGAAAACACATAAGATTAGGAGGTAATCAATCTATCTCTCTCGATATATTTTATATAATAGTTGTTAAAAGCAATTATTTTATTAAATTACTTTAATATGTAACAAATAATTATTTAAATGTAAATAATTAATGAAATTAGCTCGACTACTTGTCTAATAAGTGTATAAGAGTGTATGTTCAATTGAATTGTTTAAATAAACAATGAATATTAATATAATAGTGAGTAATTAATTGAATTATCTTGATATATTCTAAGATCTTGTAAATGAGTATATATTAAATTAATTTAAATATATAAAAATAGTTTTTTAATGACGACAGTTAAATTATCTCGATATATCATTTAATAGTTATACAAAATCACGTGTTATTATTATGAATTTTAATAATAAAATAATTATTTGTCTTTAATATAACTAAAATAATGTAGAGACCAAATCAGTTCATATGATTTCATTCCTTAAGGGCATATTTGTTTATCCTATTTATCTTTAGCCAAATTAAAGTTAATTTTATGTGCAATGTCACCTTGAATTTCAAAATTTAAATATAATTATATTTTAAACATTGTATAACTTTACTATTAAACTCAATCTCATTTCACACCATGTATAATTATTAAAATAAAATTTCAATTTTATTTCATGTTCTATAAATATTTTAATAAAAAAACTATTTAAGATTATTATTTTTGATTATTTTTAACTAAAAATAAAGATAATTTTTGATATACTAATTTTGTTCTAATATTTATGAAATATTTAAAATGGAAATTATTTTATATTAAAATATATGTAAAATATAAAATATTTTCTATTAAAAATTATATAAGATGGTTTGTAATCATAATTATATAAGATATTTAATATAATTAATGATATTAATGTTTTTTTTTTTGAGACAGATAAATATTCCAACAACTCTTGACTTCGAATCAGCCCACCTCATCGTCCCTTCCGATCTACTCCGTCTTCTTCGACGTCCCGCTCTTTTTAAAACAACCACTCCCATGGGCCAAACCCTAGCTCCGGAATCCGCATGCCACCCACCGGATCTGCCGCCTCTCTTCTACGATCCCAATCTCTACTCTGCTCTCGTCCTCCAACAGCAATTCAGGAGATCTGTCGATTTCTCCAAGTTTATCGGGTTCTCATAGGACGACCGAAGGGGATTTTCTGCGTTCGCTAGTTGTTCTTGTGATCCGTGCCTCTTTAGATCATGGTGGAGATCTTCCCTTGCAGTGGGAGATTTCACTTTCAGCACCCCCGGCGAGGGGTTCTTGCTATGGTCTCGGCTCACAAGACGCTTTTTACTGTGCTATGGATTCTAGGGTTTGCCTCCTTGTTCGTTTGGCAGAGGAGCTCCGTGGAGGGGATCCGGATCTTTCTATGGGCGGCCTGGCGTCCGCCGAACACCGCGCTGCCTAGGCTTCGACCGGTGGCATTCAATTTGACCGATTTCGGAGGGGTTGGTGATGGAGTAACGATGAACACCGAGGCCTTTAAACGAGCGGTGGCTGTGATCTCGAAATTTGGGAAGAGGGGAGGCGCGCAGCTGAACGTGCAGCCCGGGCGCTGGCTTACCGCTCCTTTCAATCTGACTAGTCATATGACTCTATTCCTTGCGGAGGGTGCGGTTATTCTCGGTGTTGAGGTGAGCTGTTCCCAGATCTGATTCATTCTCTCCGTCTTTTGCCCCCAAAAATTCGTTTGCTTTTTCAATACGAATTCATAGGAAATCTTCAGCTAATAGTTGGGAATCATGTGATTTTCTGAGGTGGTTTTATATGTGTACAGATTCAGTTGTATGCCCATGATCTCTGGTGTCTATATGAACTTGTAAATTGTCAAGCGTCTTTGTTGGTCTGTTTTATGAATTTTATTTTCCTTAATTCTAATCATGGGGTGAGTATGATCAAGCTAAAACCTACTTCAGTCTTTCCTATTAGCTGTTTGATCATGTTTGGAAACTACTACGCTCTTCAAAGTGTTTAATGTTTCATATATGCTATGCTTCTTACCTGTGAGACTGCTACTTTATTACGGTGAAGAAATCAAGCACCTAAGTAAAGAAATATTTAGGCCTGAAGAATTTTTGTTGCTTCCTGAATGCCTATGAACTGTTTAGTAAAAGCAATCATCTTAATTAAAAACCAAGACATTTAGTTGATAGGTGTGTTGTTTCAACTTCTGTACTTTGCATAAGTCACAATTATGGTTGACCTCTTTCAATAATCAGTTTTGTAATGAAAGATTCATTCTTTATTGTTTCTCCAAAACAATATTATATGGAATGTACCTGAAATAACTGGGATAATTTTATCTCTCTGTTTCTTGAATCAGGATGAACAACAATGGCCATTGATGCCTCCGTTGCCATCATATGGGTACGGGAGGGAACATAAAGGACCTCGTTATGGGAGCCTAATCCATGGTCAAAATTTGGTGGATGTTGTTATAACAGGTTATAGTGCTTCCCTGTTCATTGTCCTTTATTGTGTTATTTTTCATAACAAACCCATTTACTTCACAGAGAAATGAGAAAATTCAAATTCTGTATTATTAACTTCAAGCTGTTCACATGAATAGGCTAATTGACAGCATACTTATCCAGATTCATTCAAAATGTATAGATAGTAGGGATGAAAGCTCTGATCCAATCTTCCGAAATTTTCTATTCTGTTTAGTAACAGCTGCAAAGATGGTCTGCGAGTTGTTTTAGTAACACTTTATCAATGCAGGTCACAATGGCACCATAGATGGGCAGGGTAAATCATGGTGGAAAAAATTTCGACGAAGAAGCCTTAATCACACAAGAGGGCCTCTTGTGCAGTTCATGTGGTCGAAGCAAATAAAGATTTCCAACATAACTTTAAGGAACTCTCCTTTCTGGACATTTCATCCTTACGACTGCAAGAACCTAACGGTATCAAATGTTACAATATTGGCCCCTATTTCCGAAGCTCCCAACACAGATGGAATAGATCCTGGTAAACAGTTATTCAAGGTCTTTAATTTTTTTAAGTGATTCTCTGTTGTTAAACTTTCCTGAATATCATCTTTTTATGAAGTTTTTAGATCATCTGTAATGTTTAAGGATCTTATTTTGTGTTGATATATATATCTGCTACACGTTTATATGGTATATGTAAAGATTGTCAATTTTTCTATGTTAGGGGCTGAATATCTTGATGTTTTATTTAACCAGCCATATTTGATAATTTCATTTATGTAAACTAATGGTACCTTTGATTATCTTATTCTTCATTGCAGATTCTTGTGAGAATGTTTTGATAGAGAACTGCTACATTAGCGTAGGTGATGACGGTATAGCAATTAAGAGTGGTTGGGATCAATATGGGATCAAATACAGTCAGCCATCCACTAATATTGTTGTACGAAATGTCTCTATTCGTTCTATGGTCAGGTAAGGTTCTTCTCTTATCATGCTTCCATAATGGCAAATGTCCTGCTCTGTGTCGGGAAGCCCTTTTCTTAGTCTGAAATGAAACTATTTTACTTCAAACGGTTTAATTGATATACTCTGGGTGACAAACCTGTAGATTACTACGCTAAGCACTAAAAAAGTCCTATCGCTACAATTACATGTATCTTATTTTGCTTTGTCTGTGCAAATTCATTAGGTTATTTGTGCTAATGCTGACCCGAGGTACCTTTTGTAGTCTTTTTTCCTCTCTGATTACCTTTTAGTTGTCCTTGCAATGGCCTTTGTTTTTCTAATCTAGTGACCTTTCTTAAAACAACTTGCATACTACAGGTAATGCAGAATAGGAAGGAGGTATGGAACGGAAAATATAAGAGGAAGAGAATGAGAGAGAATCTTATTTCATTCAAAGTTACCAAACATCAAAACAGTAGGGTTACTTAACAGAATTAAAAGATACCAATGTATTAAGCAGGAAAATATGAACCATCTTAATAACCGTGAAATTTATTGAAAAAGGAATTATTTTGCTGCCCATGTGTTATGCCTTAAATATGTTGAAAATCTCATGGATCCTTGCCATCATTTCCTGGATTATATCTTTTTTGATGATTTATAACTCTTTTAGTGTTGAACTCACATTTGTGCTTGGGACCAAATCATCTTCTTGCTGTTTTATCCTTGATCAGAAGAGTGCTCATTAGCGTGATATTATTTTTAGCCTTTGATTTCAGCCTCACAATTCACATTAATTATTATGTTGTTTCTGTTTTGAATTTGTCTTACACTTGAGGATACATTTATAGTGCTATAATACAAAATCAAAATTTTCTTGTGCGGCCTTCCATCATGGGGATGCAATGTTCATTTTCATATTTCTATCCAAAAAAAAAGGTTCATTTTAGTATCACACTTTGCACATACTGATTGATCACTGTTGTATTGTCATTCAGTGCTGGAGTATCCATTGGCAGCGAAATGTCAGGAGGAGTCTCCAATGTCACAGTTGAGAATCTATACGTGTGGGACTCAAGGCGTGGGGTCCGAATCAAAACCAGCCCTGGGAGGGGAGGCTATGTGCACAGCATCATCTTTCACAACATCACACTCGACAATGTTCGTGTCGGCATTGTCATCAAAACCGACTACAATGAACACCCAGAAGACGACTTCGATCCTAAGGCCATTCCTGTCATTGCGAACATCACCTATGACGGGATCCACGGTCAAGGCGTTCGAGTTCCGGTGAGGATACACGGCAGTGAGGACATACCCGTAAAGGATGTTACCTTCCACGATATGTCGGTTGGGCTCTCCTACAAGAAGAAGCATATATTCCAGTGTTCCTTTGTCAACGGGCGTGTGATTGGATCTGTTTTTCCAGTACCCTGCGAGAACCTCGATCGATATGATGAAAATGGACGGCTGGTAATGCGATCTTCATCACAGAATGTTAGTGATATTGACTATGATTTGTAAGATCAATTCCTTTTAGCTCCTTTCTTACTTGGTACTAAGCTTTAGTGATATGAATTCGAATTTCAAATTTTCCTCTCATGGATGAAGCATTTATGTTTTCATTTATGGTTTCCATTTGAGCCCTCCTAAATTGTAATGGTAATTGCAAGCCGCTTCCATTTTTAGATCATTCTCATATGTGAGATTGGAGTTATAAAAGTGCAAGAAAACTATGAAGGAAATCTGCTTTTTTCATCTATTTCCTTGTTCTGTGGAGGTTGTGATTCCCTCGAAGAAATCACTACGAGGCCAATCACCGTGAAGACTAGGAGATCGAAGCCATTCAAATTCGTATAAGCTAGAATGAACATTCGATATCTTGTAGTGAAATCCAAAATGAGTTTAAAGCAACGATGTAACAGACATTGCACAGAATCAGAGAGCGTTACGATCACTAATAAAGAAAATGAAGTAGAAAACTACAAACCTTCGATTGGAAATCGAATGCTCTGGCCTCGGCCTTGTAGGCCGTAGTGGCTACCTTCCTGAGAGGCATCAAACCAGACGCCGCTGGCGAAGGCCAGATTGGCTCCTCCGGTTCCGCTGCCGGAGGACAGCGGAACCGTCGGCAAGGATCGATGAAACGATCAGGGAAGACAGAGAGGTGAGGTCGTCGGAGGAATCCTCACGGAGGACGGAAAGATCTGCGCTAGGGTTTTTCCCTTAGATCCTGTGGCGATTGGCCCGAGGGCGGTCTGGATCGACAGCGGGGAGAAGACGATGTTACGATCGCGAGCAAGCGCCGAGCCAACGAGCTTCGTGAGATACAGGGAGAAGCTCGTCGCCCCGGCGAGAGACCTCAGATTTGTTGGATGCTCAACGCCATGATTCAAATCTACTGCAGAGATGGAGCAGAACTGTAAAAAACGGCTACGGGGAAGAGAAGGCAGCTTTCTACTTTTTTTTTTATATATATACGTCAAAAAAAAATTAAATATTATTTACGTATTATTTTTTTTTTTAATTTAAAATCATAAATTGTCACGCATTTAAATAACAATATAATATTTAAACATTTTATATGATATATAAATATCTTTTTAATTCAATTTTATTTCTTATCAAATCTCATTGATTATTTTTTTTTATTAGTTTGATAAACGTCAAGATTTCTATTGATGGCGTCCCATCTCACAGAAATAATTCAAAACTTGGGTTTTACTTTGTTATATAAAAATCAATTCAAAGAGACCGTTAGTTTATCAGATTAAAATTAATCTAATTTAATTTTAAATAGATATATTATATTATATATAAAATTTAATATTAAAAATTAATTTTAT
>JAEMOT010003325.1:96580-115325 GCA_019297695.1 Apostasia ramifera | reverse complement strand
TTTATTTATATAAATAAGTTAGGGCAATTACATGGAAACATTATAGTATGGCATATATAATTAAATTTATAATATTATATTTTATTTAAAATATTATGACTTATAATCAAATTTAATTTAGCTCAAAAATCTACTTAAAAATAAAAATAATTTTATTAAACTCAATTTAAAATTAAAAATTGAATTTTCAGCTGAGCTCAATTCACTCAAATTTCACTTGAATTCAGTTCTGAACTGGCCTTTTATTATGTCCCAACATGAATAATGAATATTTGTATATATGCGAAATATTTTTAATTTATTATATTAAAATAATAGATAAATTACGCTTAGGTTGCTAAGTCTAGAATAAAATCACCCCTATATCCATATTTTCAAAATTTTAATACCTAGGTCTTTATTTTTAAAATTTTAACACCTTTAATCTTTTTCTAAATTATTATTATTATTATTTAAATTACAATTATACCTTCCTCTCTCTTCACTGTTAATGCATAGATAGAGAAAAAGGGAGGTTATAATTAAATTTTTTTAAAAAAATTAATAATAAAAAATTTAAAAAGATCACAGACATTAAAATTTTAGAAATAAGAAACGCAGATATTAAAATTTTAAAAATATGAACATGAGTATTATTATATTTTAATCTCGATATAATTTACCCTAAAATAATTTATAACAGCCGTATAAATCTATGAAAGTACAATATTTTTTGATATTTCAAAAATGACAAGTAGGTTCTATTATCTTCTAATTATTTCAAAATAGTCTCTCTAATTAGATAGAATATATTTGTAATTGACCTAAATCATAGACCTCATATTAAGTCTTAAATTTTAAACACAACATCCTAAACTTCAAGCCTTAACCATTGGAGTAAAATGCAGCTCTTGGCAAGCTTCTATGCTGATAAATAATAGTAAAGGAACACAAAAATGAATTGTCTCATGTTAAAAAGGGAGGGGAGATCCTGAATTATATAAGTAGATAACATGGTCTAAAATAGTAAAAGCATATTTTAGAGCAAAATTGTGAAGCTAATAATAGGAAATTTGGTAGTTAAGCATAACTGGGTTGAAGTAGTACTAGATGGGCAACCTCTCGGGAAGTACTCAAGTCACGTAATTTCTTAAAACTAAAGTAAAAAATCAGGAGAGATTATAATATGGTATTAGGGCTGACTTTCCACAATACAATGTGATTCAAGGATGAGCCAGGCAGAAGCTGATGGGCCTGTGACTTCCATGGCCGAAGGGGTAATATTCCAAAAAAAAAAAATCATTGAAGTAAAGTGCAGCTCCTGACAGGTTTTTAGGTTGATAAATAGTAATTACGGGGAATGTAAATAAATCATCCAATATAAAAAAAAAAGAAAAAATCTTAAATTGTATAAGTAAATAATATGATTCTAAATGATAGAGGCTCGAGCAAAATCATAAGGCTAATAAAGAGAAATTTTGTATTTAACCTTGCTAGGATTTGAGTAATACTGGAATGAATAATTTCTTGAGAATTATTCAAATGATACAGTTCTATAAAATTAAAATGGATAATTCTTTTAAATTTGAATCATAAAAATGTTAATGGCACATCACCACAATTCTAGGTAAATACTGCAGCTGAGAGGTTTTTTTTATTTTGTATTATTTTTATTATTATTTTTAATGATAGCAACTATGTGGTCTTTGATGAAGGCATGAAGCCATGAAGAAATTATTGGATGAGAACGACGCACCGTCTAGAATTCAATTAGAGGGCGCCATGTGTGTCATACAGCTGGGTCCAGGCACACGTAACGGCTTTTGATTGGGCGTCCGAATGATGCGCCGTCGTCCGCACTCAATAATTTTTCTGAAGCCATGGTCCAACCTTAGTGCAATCACACTTAAGCAGTAATAATTGAATAAATTGCAGTTTACATCTCAAAATTATTTTTTTGGCATTTAGCACTGCTAAAAATTAAAACTCATATTTTCACCTCAAAATCATAAAGTTCATTTGATAAAAAAATCATAAGTTTTATTAGCGGTTGTTGTTTTATTTATGACTATATATTTCGCTCGAAGATCAAAATTGCTCGAAAGTTAAATTAAATTTGGATCAATTGATCCAAATGAACAGACTAACCATTATTTTATGGCTTAAATTTTTTATAAATCTAATCTTAAGTTGCATAGGATTGGACTGAAATGATTTGAAATTATGTTGATTAAAACAAAAATATTTATACATATAATTGAATTTAATATGTTAGAAATGATCTCACATATTTGATAGAACGCAATAAAAATAAAAAAATCATATAGCTGACGTCACTTAGTGGGATAAAGATTTGGTCGTTGTTATTTTTTATAAATTTAATAAAAGACATCATTAAAATTTTCTCAGTAAACTTTATTCAAATAGTTTGCATTGATTGAATGAATAAATATATTTTATACATAAAATTTGATTAGAAGATCAAAAATTAGATCAATTTTAGCTTGGATCAGATTGAATCGATAATAAATGAGATAGATCTAGCTCAAATGAAGATAATATCAAATTCTTTTCATTTATTTTTAAATCGAATCGAAAATATTTAATTTAATCTTAAGATTGTCAACCGTACTAAAATTTTGTTAGTAAAATTCAGTAAAATTAAAGCTCACGAGGCGCAAAAGTGTGAGCTTTTAATTTTCGAATATTTAAAATACATTGTAAAAAAAAATACAATGTTTAGTAATTTTAAAATTAATATACAGAATTACATGTCAAGTTCTCCTTCTCTCTCTTGCCACTACTTTTTTTTACGTAGGTATTTGACTTGTAGTTAATTATAATTTATATAATTTAATTATGATTTTATTAACGGAGAAATAACTGAGAAAATGCTAATAAATAAATTTTATTATTTGATTAATATATATATAATTTGTATAATGAATGTTGGTAATCGTTTTATAAAATTAAAATTAATTTTCCATAAGTTTTTAAAAAAATATGTAGATTGTATAATCCCCGATATAATTATAAAATATTTTTTTAATAAACAAATTGTTTGACGTGTGACTTTTGATATTAGGGTTCGTGTCAGGCAGCAAGTTGTTCTCAGCGGTGTTTCCGGTAGTCAGAGCCTCGCAGCCGATCCGGCTCCTCTTCGCCTCCGTCCATCCTGCCCCTCCTTCTCCCTCGCCGGCGACGAGGAACCCTAGAGAGATCTTTCTCCTATCTTCCCCAAGAAGAACAAAAAGGACCATTTTTGAAGCAATTTTCCCCGTTTCCTTCCATTTCGTGTCCGAAAAGCATTGTTGTTTTCTATTTGTAAATTCTGAACCGGCGATGAGCAGGCGGCTGCTGAAGTAGCGTACGTCATGCACGCACCGGTTCCGGCCGGTGGCGTCGCCTATGGGGGGAGCGGCCATCCTCCCATGGAGTACGGACAGGAGCGGGACGCTGAAATCCAGAATAACGACGGGGATGATGGCTTGGAGGGATCTCTCAGGTCTGATCTGTATGCGATTAGTCGGAATCTTTCATCTGTAATTCAGTATTAAAGGAAATCGCAACTGTTGCTAGGCTTTTTCTTACTTTCTTCGACATGAGCATATTAATGCTGCAGTCATTATAGGGTTTGAGCTTTGCTTCTGTATAGTAACCATATCGTGCAACACTCCAGATGTCTTCGTTGTGGTATAAGTTCAAAGTCTACTCCACACATGCGCCGTGGCCCTGAGGGACCGAGGACTTTATGCAATGCATGTGGAATCGCCTGGACGAAGGTATTCGAACTTGTGAGGTCTTCTTTTGTGCACTTTCTGCATAGGACTAGCAACCTTTCATATCCATCTTGCTGGTGTGTCGAATGATTATCCTTAGCTTCTTTTTGTGTTCAGACATGAGATTTATGTGCATATTTCTGCCACAATTACTTCGCACATTTAACCTTGTAGCAATTTATAGTTGAACTATGAATCTAGATGTACAAGAAGCACAAATGTTATCAATCTGATCATGTAACAGATGGTTCTTTAAATAAAATTTAGCTGACGTAGACATGAGAGTATTCATCATGAACGTAATATGTGTTTTACAAAGAACGCATATCACGGGAACTAACATCAAAGATTATCAAATATATCATGACTACAAAGAAAAAACGAAGTCCAGACTACACTGAGAGCTAGTGGGTATGTGGGTCAAAATCAGGGTACGTTAATGATGTTTATCAGGTTGGTGGGGTTTAAATATAAACTGATTAGGTTCTAACCCGCTCTCACCTTTTTGTTTGTTTCAGTGTAATAATGATAATTATTTTGAGTGGTTTATAGGCTTAAACCGAACCAAAATGTGTTTGGTTTTATGTACATAGATGTATTTCAATGTATTGCCTCTTCTGAGTGTTCTCTTTCTCCAGCTTAACCTTCAACAATTTCCACTGTTCATGGTGTACTTACCATAAGCAAAGTGGTAGTCTAAATCCTTATATGATAACTACTTGATTAAGGTATTTTAGTGGTCTTATTGTGGTTTGGTTATGATTATATGCATTGTACTATGAGATAAATAACCTTTCAGATTGAATGGTTGTATGGTAAGATTTAGTCCTCCTATATGTGAGGTTGGGATGATAGACCTCAATCATATCTAATAATATAAGAAAGGTACCACTTCTTTATGTTGTTTGCACTTTGAATCAAGAATGTAAGGATTAATGGGTGAAAATTTGCAGTGTGCGTGGGTCGGTTCGGTTTGGTTCTATACCGATTATGTACTCGACCCGAGCCAAATCGGCTCTTCTATACATGGAACTGGATCCAATCCATGCACTCATGGACTTGACTTATACCTGAACCGTTGGATTCGGGTCAAGTCCGAGTGGAGTTTGGGTCCAATAAATAATATTTAATGTGAAATACATAAATTTTCGAATAAATATCCTAATAAGATTGCTTCGATTTAGAAAGTTTTTTTTCATGAAAGAATGTACATGTTAGAGCGGAAAATAGTGAAAGAGAGAGGAATCCAGACTGGGCTAATAGAACACATACAACTAAAAGTTTATTTATGAATTTCAAAAATGAACCTTTAACATCAAAATATAATTTTTGGTTTAACATCCCAGAATGAGAATTCACACACATCCTTCTTGGAATCGAAATGTATGGGTCTAGTAGAACCAGAACTGATCAGAACCAGTTTAGACCCAACCAAAATTCATTAGTTCAGTTTCGGGTTGGTTCTTGGTTCTTCTGGTATTAATGTACACCCCTAGTGAAACTCTTCTTGTGATACTGAAACTTTGTCCCCATGCGCACGCGCACAGCTTATGACTTTGATAGTTTTCATTTTTTCCATTCTACTTTGATTATTTTGAGAAGATATCTTTTGCTTTGTAGACAAAATGTCCTGTCACACATAAAGTCTGAAGACCTCGCTTGGTTTTTCCGGGTAATGTTCATAACATCATGGGTGATGGTTAGTTGATTAAGTTCAACCTGCCAGTTTGGATTGAACTCAACTTACTTTTCTTTGGCCTTCAACTTTGAGCAAGCTACAATTGCATAGTCAAGTATAATTGAAGGTTTTTCGGAATGTCTCTTGCTGTCATGTATTATATGCATGGATTCTGTTTTTGCCATTATGAGATTGCCTAATTCTTTTCTGATGATGGTTACTAGACTTTGAATAAACAGGGCAAAATGAGGAAAGTGATCGAGTCCGATATTCGTATAGAAGACACAAGTTCTAAAGTTGCACCAGAAATTGACATGGAATTTGAAAGTGAAGACAAAGCTTATGAATTCTATAACAGATATGCAGGATTTGTTGGATTTAGTGTTAGGAAAAGTTCATCAGACAAGTCCTCAGAGAACATCACAAGATCTAGAACTTTTGTGTGCTCGAGGGAAGGCTTCCGCAAAGACAAGAAAGGAGCTAAGGAGGTGAAGAGGCCACGACCTGAGACTAGGATTGGCTGTCCAGCACGCATGACAATCAAAATCACACCAACTGGCAGCTACCGTGTTACTGAATTCATGGCAGACCATAACCATCAGCCTGCACCTCCGTCAACTACACATCTGCTTAGATCTCAAAGGATTACAATGGAGTTTCAAGCTGCAGAAGCAGAGTTGTCAGATGATTCTGGAGCGACACCAAGATCCACCAATGAACCTGTTATACGACAAATTGGTAGTCTTCGTAACATCAACTTTCTTCCTGTGGAGTACAGAAACTTTCTCAGATCTAAACGCATGAAAGCTATGCAAATGGGAGATGCTGGAGCTGTATTGAAATACTTACAAAGCATGCAACTCGATAGCCAGTCATTTTTCTATGCCATACAGGTGGATGAGGATGATAAAATGACTAATATTTTTTGGGCTGATGAAAGATCTATGGCTGATTTTAACTGTTTTGGTGATGTTGTGTGTTTCGACACAACGTACAAGATTAACAGTTATGGTAGGCCAATTGCACCATTCCTTGGAGTTAATCATCATAAGCAAACTGTCATCTTTGGTGCTGCTCTACTCTACGATGAATCTGCTGAATCATTTAAGTGGCTGTTTGAGACTTTCAAGATTGCTATGTGTGGAAAGCAGCCGAAGACTATTATCACTGACCAATCGATGACAATAGGGTGTGCTGTAGCTTCAGTGTGGCCTGGTACAAGCCATCGTTTTTGTGTGTGGCATGTTTACCAGAGTGCTGCTAAGCACCTGAATCATATTTTTCAAGGATCAAAAACTTTTGCAAAGGATTTTGGTCGATGTGTGTATGACTTTGAAGAAGAGGAAGATTTCTTGTTAGCATGGAGAACAATGTTGGATAAATATGATCTTCGAAACAATGAGTGGTTAAGTAAGTTGTTTGATGACAGAGAAAAATGGGCCTTGGCATATAACCGTCATGTTTTTTGTGCCGATATAAAAAGCACCCTTCAGAATGAAAGCTTGAGTGGCGTGCTGAAGAAATACCTTAGCCCGCAGATGGATCTTTTATCATTCTTCAAGCATTATGAAAGAGTGGTAGATGAGCACCGTTACTCGGAGCTACAAGCTGACTTCCATGCCAGCCAAAGTTTCCCAAGGATTCCTCCTTCGAAGATGTTAAGGCAGGCTGCCAATCTCTATACACCTGTGGTTTTTGAAATATTCCGCAGAGAGTTTGAGATGTTTATGGATTGCATGTTGTACAGCTGTGGTGAAGCCGATTCAGTTTCTGAGTATAAAGTAGCTGTCACAGAGAAACCAAAGGAACATTATGTTAGATTTGATTCAAGTGACTGTTCTGTTGCATGCAATTGTAAAAAATTTGAATTTATGGGAATACAATGTTGCCATGCATTAAAAGTGCTTGATTTTAGAAACATTAAAGAGTTACCATTAAAGTACTTTCTGAAGAGATGGACAAAGAATGCAAAGACTGTAAAACAAAGGGACAGTGAAGAGGCTGCAAAAGAGACTTGTGGCCCTAAATCTCCTACGACGATCTCAGTGCATGCTCCTTTATCATCATATGCTCAGCAGCAAGGCTTTCAAAACTTGAGCCAGTTCAGTCAAGTATGTATAGATGATACATATACAATTTGCAGTAATCTTTTGTTTAATTTGATGAATTTCATTTTTTCCAAGTTTTATGTTTCCATATGTAGGTCTTTTCTTATTTACTAATTTCTTTATTTGCCTTTTTTTATTGTATTTACTTCCTATGTTGTACATAGGTGAGTCTCCTATTTGCATTCTTATGCTAGTTTGTTTATTTTGTTGCATTCACCTTTACTAGTGGGACGTTCCTCTTAGTATTAGAAAGTCAAATTTATCGGATAATTCCTTCCAATTTACCTGGTTAAATTTCTTCACTTCAGCATTACCATAGTTACTGCCCTCTTTAGTTTGTTTTTTGTTTTAACGTTTACATAGCCGCTAACACTCTTGTGGACTGTAGGATTCTCCCGTCTCAGACTTGCATCAGCATTCTTTTCATGGGAGCACTCATTTGGGTCAGGTGATTAAAGTTTCCTGTAAATTCTCTTCCTATTATGATTTTGAGAAAAATTACGTAAGATAGGTTATTCCATAGTGGTTTTGAACTTCTGAAATATTATTGATTAAAATAGAAGTTGGAATAATAATTGTAAGATTGTGTACAACAAAATGAAGATTGATTTAAGATCTAATCACTTGCAAGTACTTGAAGTTTAGGTCTTCTTACTTTAGATTCAGAGCTATCCCAAATTAGTGTTCTCCTAGCCCGATGGGGAAAGAGTTTGCTTGGGTATCAAAAGTTCTCAGGTTTGAACCATATTAGTGTTATAATTACCAAGTGGGTTGAGGGAAATTGCAATATCCATGGTAGAACCAAATTGCTTAATTGTGGAAGCAAGTAAATTGTTTACTTTCATGAATGGAAGGTAAGAAGTCAGTGGTTTAAGATTGTGTGAACTTAAAGCAGACTCTGTGTTCTGCATGGTGCAAGTTCAAACAGCTGCAACATTTCATACAAGGTTTTGGCATTTGTGTATACTTGAGTATAACTCCAATTAAAGAAAAATTGAGCTGCAAGAAGCACACAGATAGCTTAGCCATACCTGCTGCGATGGTTTGGTCAACAATTTTGGAAACATTTTGCTTAGGTACCTCTATTGGCAGGCCCACTATGGGATTTATAGGTAGACCTAAATAAAGCTTTAACACGTATGATCCATATGTGTATGACCTTAAATATGATGAGTAAGCATTGTTTCAGAAATGTTTCTTATGTTATTGGGTCAAGCAAATGCAAATAACTTGCATATAATTTAGTTTTCCCCTTGTACAAGTCAGCGTTGTAAAGAAAGGATTGGACCGCTTGATCTTATCGGTTCGACTATGGACCGGCTTGCCAACTTGTTAACTGATGCTAAAATTAGATTACATATCAAATCGGAGCAAATCATAATAAATCAATATAGTTCTAGGATATTTACTGTTTTATGATAATAATGATTAATATAATAATTTAATTTGTTTTTGTGAACACTTACTACTAATTTTGGTAGACATTGTTATCCTCTTGAATTTAAAACATAATGTTGAATTACCCCGTTTGATTGATTCAATAAACGGTCTGACTGTTTTAACCATGAGCCGAATAGTAAACTAGTTTTTAGTTCGGTCGAGTTTTTGCAACATTTGCACAAATAAACCTGATAAGTTGTTTGACACGATATGGGATTGATATACCTAGAGATAATCTAATGTTAAACAGTAGTATTGTGAAAGCATTACTTCGTTTGTCACTTCGACCAAATGTGAATGACTTCTATATGTAAACTTACTCCATGCCTTCTGTTTAAGCAGCAGTATTTTGTATTTGACTATAATGGATAAGTAGACATGATCATTTTCATGAATCATAACTTGCAGGCTTTCTCCACTAGTGTTCATCCTCAGCCATTTCTAGGGATTGCTCATCTTAATCCTCAGAGCAGTGATCAGAGTCACTAAGACCAAGCCCGCCGAGCTAGTAAGCACGAAATCACTGTGTATGATTTTCCCATTATTCTCGAGTTATAAGCTACAAACTTAAGCTTTTGAGCGGTTTATAACCAGAGATTTAATAGTTCCATTATCTCATCCCAAAAATTTAGAATCAGTTTTATGATAAATCATCCTAAAAAGCTTGAGTTTTCAATTTACAACTCATATTCGATGAACCTTATCTTGATGCACCGACTCCTTTCAGCTTTTTCGCAGAAAGTGAACAGATAATTAAGGGAGGTTGGTGCTCGACTTGAGAGATCTTTGGCACTGATACTGTGCTATAAGCTTGTAGTTTATGATCTAGATATAAATTTATGTATTTATAGTACTAATTATCTGTTCGCTTTTCTTGTGAAATTGTTTTTAATCAAATTTTTATTAAATTTTTAACATTTAATGAAAATGCAGGCCTTTCTTTTGACTGCACCCACCAGGGAAGAAGAGGTGTCAGTCAGTTCTTGGTGATTCCTGATATATCGTGCAGGGCTTGTTGAGCCTCAGTAGCTCATATTGATAGTTGAAGCATGAAAACTTCATGCATTAGAATTAGAACCACCTGCTAGTTCTGATTAAGAGTGATGAGCTGAATTTTGCTGTGGAGAGGCTGTTAATTGTGTGGAGATAGACATCAACTGGTGAGGATAAGGTTAAATTATAGTGAGAAATTTGTTTTTGATAGAATATATTGCTTGTTTATTAATTTAAAATTAATATTGTTAAATTTTAAGAATAATTACCTACATATCACACCATTTCGCTTTATTTATGCATTATTCATTCATTTTTAGTTAATTATGCTACACACTCAAAATATTATAAAATTTTACATACACACACTTTCACTTATTTTCATTATAATGTGCAATTATAACTTTTCAATAATTTAATTATAATTAGATTATAAAAAATTTGAACTGTTCATTATATTATTTTAAAAATATTTAAATATATTTTGAGTGAAAATTTTAAAATTTTAATATTTAGATTGTGATAAGGAAAAGAAATATCTGTAATGTAAATTAATTTTAGGACAGATCAACGCTTTAGTGTGATATCAAAGAAGAAAAAAAATATATAATTAAAGATAAAAATGTAATTTTAATGATTTATTAACAATTTTTTTTTTTAAATAGATTTTGACTAAATTTTAAATTAAATCTGTATATATAAAATTTTATAATATTTTAAATATGTATAGTATAATTAATTAAGAATGGATAGATAATATATAAATAAAATAAAATAATATAACATACAGGTAATTATTCTTAAATATTATCCAACATTTTGTACCATACACAAAATTTTATATTAAAAATTAATGATATTTTAGTATAAAAAATAGTAATTATTATACTTCATATAATATATATTTTTTAAAAATTAATTTTATTTTATATTTTACATGTATATAAAATAATAATTAAATTATATCATATTTTTAACATTTCAATATAATAAATTTGTTTCACTTCATGCAAATTCAATAAAAAATACTCATTTAAGTTTAAAATTAATTTTATTAGATTTAATTTTTTGCAAATAAATGTACAGTTATATATGCGGCTGCTGAATTCTGTTCTTTTATATATGCAATGAAACCCTTTTAAAATTAATATTTGCAAACATACTCTCTAATTCTATAATTTTACTTGAGTGACAGTATAGTATGTAATATTTCATATTTAAATAGATATTTAACTTCTGTTCTACATTTGTATTGCTCGCTGACCATTATTGAAATGACTAATTTACTAGTGATAATAATTAGATTATGCATACACCCTTCAATAAAAAAAAAAAAAGAAATCACTCCTCAAAAAAAGAGAATTAAATTATGTATACAAATTTGGTGGTATTTCTGTAATATTGTTTTTAGAGAGTTCATACGTGAAAGGGGAGTAATGTATGGAGTCTCCTTAAATTTCATGTAAATGATTCTTATGAATTAATAGAGAAGAATGTTAAAATTTCAAATGAATTTATTAAAAAAAAGGGAATTTATATGTCGCATCTAAAAATTTATTATTTTCAAACAGCATTCTCAAAATTCATTATTTTTATGTAATATCCTATTTAATTTTAAAAACAAAATACTGCCTATAAATTTACTTTAAAATGAAGATGTTACTTGAAAATAATAAATTTTAAAATACTACTTAAAAATAATATATTTTTGAGAGTTACAGATATAAATTTTTCTAAAAACAATTGCACTACTAGACACGTGGAAATAACGTCCATCACAGGCATACAAAATAAAATTTTCAATTTAAAGTTAATCAGCTAAATTATAATTGACTAAATTCTACCACACAACTTCATTAAAAACTTTAACCTAAAGTAAACTAGCTTTTATTCAATTTGATGCAAACGATCCAACATATAATCTTTTTTTGACAATATGATTAATTACCGATTACGTTGCTAACTTGCTATAGATCAGCAGACAACAATATTCAGTGAACAGCTACAACAACAACCACCAAACCTTAATCCTGCTAAGTAGGATCGGCTACATGAATCATTTGTTTCTATTACGCTCTATCAATTAACAAATTTTTATTTAAATTTAAAAAATTAAGATCACTCTTTATAGTTTTTTGGCATGTCTTTTTTGGTCTTCCTCTTTCTCGTTGTACATTAGCAAGATCCAATAACTCAATTTTTCTAACTGAAGCTTCAATCAGCCTACGATTTATATGTCCAAACTATCTAAGCCGACTTTATCTAAGTTTATTCTCGATCGGTACAACACCAACTTTCTTTCGGATATACTCATTTCTCATTCTAAATGTTAAATCAAAAACCCTTTTTAAAACCCTCAAATAAGCAAATCATTAATTTGACTTTCAGATGTCACACAGCAGTATTACACCTAATATCTGACTGCCACTCCTGCTTACATCAACTCAAATATGTTACACTTACAAACTTAATCACAAGTCAATAAATAACTAAAACTCCACCTTTAAAGTTTAAACAGCCAAATAAGAATCATTAATCTATCATACAACATATACAACACCTAACTTCTGATTAATCAGGCTGCCTACTTTTAACCCAAAGGAGAGATTGGTAGATATCTTACATTTTAAAATGAGTAAATTAGTTATAAGTCCTTAAGATAATAATAGTCATGCATGTTGATCCATGAAATTTAAATCATTTTCAATATTATTTTGGATTTTCAATTTTATCCCAATTTAATCTATGAACCTGTGAGGGGGAAATAAGGATTTAAGTAGCAGGTGCATATAACATTCTTCATAGCCAACTAAACGCATTAGCTCTACAATATGCAGCAGACAAAAATAAATCTTGAAACTCGGAGACTTACGTGAAACGATTCTAATTTCATGGATCAACATGTAAAAACTCATTATCTCAGCAACCCTATAAGTAATAGATTAAAACCAAATTAAAACAGAATTCGAGAAGCTAGTTTGACCAAACTTGTACCAAGCCTTGCTTGTTGCCAGTGAAGATTTCATTTCTATCCTCATCATAAAACAATGCTGTGACATCTTCAAGGGCTTCATGAACAATAGTCAGACAGGATGTAATGTTGTCTCTTCTTTTACGTAGGCTTATCTCGATTGATCTTGGCAATGCATTTCCCATCAGAATGTTGAACAGCAGCAGCTGTAGAGATATTGTTCCAGATTTTAAAGAGCTCCATATAAACATTACATATCCTTGTAGTTCTACAGCAGTGAAAAACCGATCTAAATGAACCTTCGATAGAATCAAAACAAATGACAATATGAAGATCACAATAGTAAAACTACAAAAAGAGAGAAGTTGAAACAGAGATTTAAGTAGAAATCAGACAAACCATGTAGAACAGAAGAAAAAAGCCTTTCACTAATCAAAGAAGAAAAGAAGAATTACATAGGAGTTATAGTGAGAAGAGCTCTCCACGTGCTTCGATGCTACACAAAGAGCTCCAACTCGGTGAGATGCACACTCTCATATGATGAATACATGCATCATGAAAAAAAAAATCACATGAGGTGACATGGGAAAACAAATTCTACTTTGAATTTATTTCTCTTTTGTTGCCCTTAAGCCTTACGAAAATGAACCAATCACAAAAAATCTAGAACTCCGGCTTCACCTTTATTTTTTTTTCAACACCGAGAGCTCTTACTTTCTCTTATTGTTGTGCTCACTGTAATTGTCCTAATAAGCAAAATTGTATTTTCTCTTATTCAAAGTGAACCCTAAATTTATATCTCAAATATTTTTAATGCGACGGTGTTTGTTCTTAAGTTCTCATCTTAATTTTATGAGACTTCAGTACTACTTACAAGTTGTTTATACTTAAAAATTTAAGTTTGTATTATACTAATATATATATATATATATTTAAGTATAAATTTTTAATTTTATAATTATATTTGGCGTGTCATGCCGTGTCCTATATTTTAGAAAATTGCCGTGTCGCCGTGTCGTGTCCCGTGTCCCCGTGTCGTATCTATGCTTCATAGTTGGAGATAAGCCTCGTGGGGGTTGAATGCCGGTTCTCAACGAAAATTATTAAATAAAACAAACTACTGAAAATCAAACACACAGTACACAAAAACGTCTCTCCCAGTTCTTTCCTCATTCTCCTTCAGCTTTTGAATTTATTTTTTTAACTCTCATGAGCTTTTAAATAAATTCCTCCCTAGCAACACAAAATTGCTAAGCAAAACCCGTTCAAGCGATTCTTAATTGCGCAATGAGCTCAGTCATACTCACAGCAATATCTACAAGCTTGCGTTCCTGATCGTATGAGTTGGCCAGCACCTCATATTGGGAAGTTGACAACTTCTATGCAGCCTAGTTGGCAGCTAGCTCTGGCTCAACGATCTTGCCTTGATAGTTTGGAAATCCTAAGACAAGACATCATAGATGGACTTTAGGACTTCATTGCTTGTCTCATGCCACATCTTCACCTTTTCCCCAAGACTGTCCATGGTACCTTTCATCTCCAATAACCTTTCACATGTCATGGCTACCCAGCTTTCCAAATGTTCTTTAAACAAGGTTTAATGTCGAGAACTACCTTTTCAATTAAGTTTTTTTTTTATCTCTACAAGCTCCTCTAATCTCCAGGAGACCTAGAATCCCTCAGCTGCTATCCTCCGAGTCTTCCCAAGTGGCTTTACCGGGATCCCCTCAACTAAGATTCTCGGGGTCATGATGGCAATCGTCTCTATTGTGTTCTTAATCATGTTCTCAGGAATCTTTGTCGTTGTGGCCATTGAAATCTTCTACATCATAGCATTCCTAATCATTCTCTCGCGGTGTGGATTGGGATAATGCAATCTTTTTCCTTAAGACTTCTTAGTGTAACCTGATTTCATATTGATTCTTCCCCCCACTGTAATGGATGCCTAGTTGCCTACATCTACTCCATCTTTTCCAGCTTGATCTTTACGTGAATGGGTTTTAAAGGCTTTTCCTTAGCGATTAAACTTGATAACATCACATGAATGGTCATTTGCTATGGTTTTATAGAAACAAAAGCATTTCACTCAAGGGATTTAAAGGCATCCGCATCAACCATCTCCGTGATGGTCCCCAAAATCACAATGTTGCTTCTATTCTCTGGATGTTCTTCAACCTCAATTTCTCACTTCAATTAGCCCAAAAGCATAGTCAATGAATGTAATTGGTTACCACCAAAGACCTATGGATAGGAGATGTCTACCTAAATATGTTGGTCTCTCTACAGAGCTGCTCTTGTGACTTCATCCCCTTTGGTGAGTGGCAACTCGATGCAATTGCCCTCTTGGTTTACTACACAACTACACAACCACTACTTCTTCAGTAGTAGAGCCAACATGCTTTCCAAGGGTTTGCTCCTATGTAAATGTCCCTATTTCTTAATATCACTGCATATTTATGGCAATGTACATGTCAAAGCTTGAATCATTAAAATACAAGTGTCAAGGTCCACAACAACAATAGAATCAAACGTAGACAACTCTCTCTCCAATAAGATATATACAAAGGAAATCTTTTTAATGTCAATGCTACACTGTGAAGGTACATGTGTTATTAAAAGGAAGGAAAATGACACAAAAGTTACATAACTCGTGATAACTGTGATGAAGAACAGCATCAAGAAGGTCAATTGAACATGACAAACATGCCCTTGAAGCTCAGACAATGAAAAGCCGCAACTTATGTTGAGAAAGGAGCTCTTCAAGAGCAACAAAAGTGTTGCAGTAGCAAACTTCTCCCTTTGGTCATTCTATTTTGAGTGAGGGCTCAAGAAAAATTAATTTCATGACATCAGGAAAGCAACGACGAAAAACGCTAAAAGAAATTTTCAACTATCAATCCATCACCAAGCATTTCTATTTGATTAGTCATATGCCTTAGGTATATCTACATAATATTGTAACCTCAAGATATCACCATACCATTCTTATTTTTGGTACAAATATTGTCACAGCATTCCATCATTTAGCTGAGTCGTTCATCTAAGCCAATCATGTAAGTTGGAATTTGATGAAAACATAATAATCCATGTCAATCACGTAGTTGGAAAAACACTATGCTAGATACCACAGAATTTGGTCCTCAAGATCAAGAGATGCTATGGCTCCTAGAAACTGTTAAATAACTTAATAGGATGATGTGGAATTCACGAGAAACATCCTTCCTTTACAGTTCATTGCCAGAGCCTGTTTATCAGGCATTATTAAAAGTTCAAACTGAACGAACAATAACAGCAAGAAAAAATCCTGCCATCTGCGAGTCATTCCAAGAAGGATACAACTCATCTCAGCTGAGAAGGCCAAACAATATAAATAAACGATTTTCAGATGGCAGAAACATTGAAGAAAGTTGCCAATGGCAGACAATAGACCACCTAGCTTCACGTGCAACATAAACACACATAACCATAAAGTAACACCACCACCGAAACGTAACCATCCACCTGTGGTGATAGGGAAAGACAGAAGCGTCTCCTATATCAAACATAAACCAAGTTCAGAAATCTTTCGGAGGAAAATAAATCTTTCAGGAAAACCAAGTTCAGAAGCATAATTTCCCCAATCACAGATGTTATCCCTCCATAATAACACCACCACAGCCAGTAAGCTACAAAATAGGGACATTTAACCGCCTTCGCCACCAGATAGCACCGCCATGAAACACAAGGGAAAACAGAATTACTGATAATCACAAGCCCGAGAACCCTAAGCAGTGTAAAACCCAGATTCGAAAGCAGGAAGCGAGACAAAAATGAAGCAACAGGTTCGGAAAGGCTTCGGAAGAACCTGGAGCTGCAAGTTCCGGAACTTCTCCGGCACATTGGAGGAAGAGCCGCGGCCTATCCGCCGGATCCCCCCGATCTCGCGGCATTAGACCTTCCTCGCGGCGTTGGTCCTTCCTCACCGAATGCACAAATTTATATTTTTAAAATTGTAATATCAGAGTCCTGAATTTTAATATAATTATATTAAATAAATCATTTTTTTATTTTTTATTATTAAAATTTTTTACAATTATTATTATATTCCTCCTCTTTCTATCTTCTCTTGCGCTGTCTCAAGCGGCGCCGCTGGCTCACTCAAACTCCCCATATCAGCACTCCCCATATCCGCAAACATCCGCCTAAATAATTCTCAATACTCTCTCTTGCCTCGCTCCTCTCTCTCTCTCTCTCTTGTACATCTCTCTCTCTTAATCTGGTATCAGAGTTTAGTTACGTTGTACATAATAAATTGTTATTTATATAAATATTTTTTTTACATCTGTATAATGATAGCTTAAAACTTCTTTGTATTTTGATCTGGCTGATTGACTTTGCATCGAAAACTTTAAGTTCATGCTTTAGAACTAACGTTTGAACTTGGTCTGTTAAAACCCACGCGTTCTTCCGTAAGTATGCCGTCAAAAACTTCTTTAGGCTTGGTATACCATTTAATGGAGTATGTAGTTATGGCAATCCTGAAAAGGTGGGATAAGAACATCGGTCTTAGGTACCAAACTATCAAGTTCTTTCGACGATTAGTTCATAAAAATGCTTATAACCTTTAGATTCAAGTCTTCACCATGATCAAAATACAATAAAAAAATAATCAAACTAATAACTTTGCTTTAACTATGTCCGAAATCATTAAAAAAACCAGCAAATAGTACTTTAAATGCTATAGATATAAAAACTAAGTATCTAAATGTATTAAGTGGAACAAATATAACAAATAATTTTCAAACAATAATAGAAATGCTTAATGACATACGATAATATTTCACAACAAAATCATAATAATTTTCTTGATATAAAAGAAGATCTTAAAACTATCGAATCTATAGTAAGAATATCAAAGAAAAATAAAGAAAACTTTGATAATAATAATGACAAGAGAGTTCGAGAGAAGAGAGAGAAGGGAGGAGAGATATAGTGTTAATTATAAAAAATTTAAAAAAAAAATCGTTTGATATTATAATTTTGAAAATATAAATTTATATATTATTAAGCTCTAAATTTAAAGATTCATATATAATTTACCCAAATATTTTTTTACAATGTAGCACAAAACTACAAAATTCAAATTCAAACGGATAACATTAATCGAAGATGTGCCGTGCACAACTCCTCTTGAATAAATTTTGTGGTTAATTATATTAAGATCCCTTTTATGAACAGCACTTGTATGTTGGTGCAAATTTTCAATTTGAGACAATTTTAGAGCACATTTGAACTGACTCAAAAGTCTTAATAAGTGACCAAAAAAAATAATTTTTTGGCTTTTTATTAATCTTGAACATAAAAATAACTTAAAAATAAGTATAAAGACATTAAATTGTAATATATAACTTTTTCTATCCCTCGAAAATTCTCTCTTTGCTATCTAGCTAAATTTACTTAAATTTCAAAAGAAGGGGCTTACAAGGAGGAATTTAACGAGATAAAGAGAAATAAAAGAGAGTATGATGTAAAAAAAAATAGAAAAGATGAAATTTCAATAAATGTATATGAAAATAGTGATAATAGTAACACATAAGGACCAAATTGTAAATATTTGGCACCTACGAGCAAAAGCAAGTTGTGTTCACTGAATTATAGTTTGTAAATATTAATTTTAATAAAATTTAAGATACATTTAAATGAAGTTATTTTTTAGTAAATAATGTGAATAATATAAAATAAAATTAACTATATTTCAAATTTTATATATAATGTAAATATAATATAGCTAATTTTAATTTTAAAATTTATGTATTAT
>JAEMOT010003325.1:49626-77917 GCA_019297695.1 Apostasia ramifera | reverse complement strand
ATTTAAAATTAAAAAATATAAATATTAATATTTCAAAATTATATTTTAAAAAACTAAAAAATTAATGATTAAAATTAATTTTATTATATAATAATAAAAAGTTAACAATTATAATTTAATTGAGATCAAACGATAGCACTTTTATAAATTTAAAAGTTAAAATCAAAATTTTTAAAAAATTTGAACTAATGCCTTTTTGACCTCATAATTCGGAATGCAAGTTGCCCACTTTTTTATTTTAATACTCATTAAAATTATTATAGAAATGTATAATATAATAAAAACAGAATATAATTTATAAAAGGGATAATTCCACTTAAATTCTTGAGATTTGTCTAACTTACCATAAAGGTCCGTAAACGTCAAAACATATCGTATAGGTTCATAATAATTACTATATAATTCACCAGGGCCCTATTTATTTTTAAAAAGGTTCCAATCAAGTCCAACATAATATTTTCCGTTTAAAATACCATTATTTCATCAAAAAAATTAAATTAAATATTTTTTCAATTATGATTTTACCCATTGCGCGCACACTACGTCTGCGCATGGGTCGCCTGCGTGCGGCCTCGAGCTTAAAAGTCTATCAGAAATTGCCCTTTGCTTTAGTGATTTCCTTCTCTTTAGGATATCACCCCACGATCAATCCTTGTTCTCTTCAGTCACAAACGTATTAGATTTTGTCTGGCTTATCCTTGAACTATATCATATTATAGGAGGTTAGCTCTAATACAATATTATAACATTTTATGATCTAAATAGTAGGAGTATTATTTGGAAAAAAATTCTGTAGTTAAGCGTGTTTGTGGTGGAATAATATTGAGATAAATGATCTCTCAAGAAGTGCTCAAGTCATGCAGTTCCTTTAAATTAAAACAAATAATATCTCTATATTCAAATTACAATATGTTACCTTCACGATAGCACTTTTTTCTTTTCTTATATATTTTGATACCACTTAGGGGGCGTTTGGTTCAATGTTGTCTCAATGTTATGTTATGTTATTTTTAAAAAGTAATTGTTTGATTTAATGACATCTTTAAATAATATTATAATTAATTATAAAAATACCATTACACGCTGACATCTAGATGTCACCCCAAATCTAGATGCCATTATACCGTCAATTTGTCATTATTATGTCAATAACTTCCTACTAAATAAAAAAAATTTAGATAGCATTGATATTTTCTAATATCATAACATTAAATTAAATAAATGTCTATTGATGAATAACAATGACGTTTAGATAAACATAACATCTAAATAATATTGACATTAAGATAACACTAAACCAAACGTCCTCTTAATTTATTTAGAATAATCTTATATTTTTGATAAATACTACCCTTAAAATAATTAGTTTTAAACTTGGAGACATTAATGCATTATTATGTATTTTAATATAATGTAATGAAATTCGGATATATAGATAGGATATTCGAATGGCAGTAGTGGCCCATGATCGTTACACGTGTCAAATCCGGTGGTCGACTTGGAACGTGTGGCGCACCGTGCGAAAATGCCACCAACCATTCTCGATTCCCGGCATCTTTCCGTCAGATCTGGCCCAATCCAACGGCCCAGATCTCCTGCCTTCCGACTATAAATAATCTCCACCACCCGTCGCCGTCTTCCCCCTCGCCGGCAATGGAGCTAGTACTCGAATCGCCTATCGAAGCCCTATTTTTTTGCTACTCCGCCGGCATCGCTCTCCTAGCCGCCGCCCTCGGATTCTGGCGCTTTCGTTTCCTCGGATCGACATCCGCTTCCGTCGCCGCTGCTTCCGTCGCTCCGTCGCCAGATCCAAGTCCGACGCCACCCGTAGCTGCTCCTTCGCCGGTAATCTTGACGGCGCCCTCACCCGATAGAATCGTCCTCGAGGAGGACTTCGATTCGTCGCCGAAGAGGAGGTTCACGGCTTACTTCGTCGCAGAGGAGGGGATCTTCCCCGGCGATGAGTATGAGGAGGTCGGGGAGGAGGAAGGAGGAAGTCACGGCATCTGTAACGTCGTTTCTGGCGGAGTTGAGGGATTTTGTTTGACGGATTGGGGGCGGCGGAGGGGAGATCTGGGCTGGTACCGTTACCAGGACCGGTCGGCGATTAACGGCAGCATCGTCAGGCTGTGGGACGGCGAGAGAAGGGGATCGCCGGAGGTTCGGATGCGGTGGATTTAGGTTTAGGTTAGAATGGGAATTGGATTTACAGCAATTTATTGTGTATATGAAACTCCGGCTGGCTCCGCCGGTTTCTGGCGACGCCTCGCCGGAGGTTCTTCTTCAGTCATGAAATTACAGTTTTGCCCATCACTACTGCATATTTTAGAGTAGACTGCTAAGTCTTTTGGGCCTGTTCGGCAATGAACTAAAAATCATGGCTAAAATTAATCATGATCAAAATCTTAAATTTATTTTAAAAAAATATTAAAAAATTATTTTATATCTCATTTCACACAAATTTCAACATTAAACAATCACTTTATTTCACATCCACACAATTCTCAATAAATCAATCAATTTTATTTCATATCCTACACAATTTTTAATATAATCAACTAACTTTATTTCACATCATATACATTTTTTAAAAATAACTAAAAATTTTAACTAAATCTTTTTTTTTCTTATTACCAAACAGAGCCGAAAAATTTATGCTGATGATATCCGGTTGGAAATCAAAATTTTTCATTCAAAATTTTAGACATGTTAAAATCTAGGGCAAATTACACTCAGGTCCCTGAGTTTAACACTTAATAATACACAGGTCTATATTTTTAAAATTATAACATCGGGTCCCTGAGTTTTAATAATGATTTCATTTTTTTATTATTAATTTTTTTTAGAATTATCATTTTATCTCTGCCCCTATCTTTCCACCGTGCGGCCGCGCGACCCGCCGGCGGCCGCGTGCGTGAGCGGGATCGAGAGGAGAGAGAGGGTCAGGGGTAAAGTAGTAATTGTAAAAAATTTTAATATTAAAAAAATAAAAAAGACCCATTTAATAATTTATTAAAACTCAGATCTTATGTTATAATTTAAAAAATGTGAATTTGTTTATTATTAAGTGTTAAACTCAGGGACCTAGGTGTAATTTGCCCTAAAATCTATTACTGTAAGCACTATTATTTGTTAAATTTGAGTCCCACATGTGTGTTCCGACATAAAAATAAGCAAAGAGGTCGAACAGACGCAAAGGGCCTGTTTGATTCACCGCTTCAAGCGGTTTCAAGCTGGACGAAGCCTTTTTTAGTAAAATTAATTAGCCAAACGATTTTGGTTCATTCCATAAATCTATATCCGTTTTAGAAGCATGAAACGACTTCAAGGCCACGAAGCCGAAACCACCGAAAACGTGGTTTCAGACTCGTGATCGTTTTTTCTTTTTTCCCAGATTTTCAGAAAAGTAAATCTGGGAATAAATTTGGTATTTCTCTCAAGGCTAAAATTAAGGAATAATTAAATCTGATAAATTCAAAATTTAAAGAATAATAATAAATTATTTTTGACTCATAACCATATTCCTTAAATATTTCAAATTTTGATATATATGAGAATTTTAAATTAATAAATATTCAAATAAATTATAAAATTTTGAATAAATATTTTTTTATTTACTTTTATTTTAAATTTTATGTATTTTTATTATTTTTGAAATTTTATTGTGAGATGAAGTGGTTTCTAAATTAATTCATCTAAACAAAAAAAAATTAAAGTACATTCAAAACTAGTTTCAAGCTATTTTTCATCTAAACAGAATTTAAGTTTGAAACTGCTTCACTTATCTGAAACTGTTTCAAACTTTAAATTTGATTCTATTTATTTTGAACTTGAATTCACCGTCAAATGGTCCCAAAATGATGATTAACCTTCGCCTTCTACAAATTATACTTGGTTGACTATATGTTATTTGTCTCTGATCTTTAATTGAGGATTCGAACACATTCGAAGACTACGATCTATTGACTTTATGACACCTGAAAATAACTAACTTCTACAGAGCAACTCTTTCAACTCGACCCAAACGACCTTGGCTGACATCAACTCTACTCAGATAATCAAATATCTCCTCTTATAGACAACCCCAAACTTCGCAAACCACTATACTCGATAATTTTATAGTTTTTTTTTTAAAATATTTAAAAATATCATCAAATTAAATAATTATTATTTTTAGATAAAATCAAAGCCTCTCAATTGCCCACTCTACATTGTCATATCAAATTGATTGTGCATTTCATATTTATATCAACAAAATATCCAAATTCTGTATCTCGTTTCCTTAGCAGCAGACATTTATGTGTCTAACATCTTGTTAAATATTTTAATTTCTCGTAATACAATCTACGGATATTAAGGTGGATATGTAGATATACACGAAAGGATAGAATGAAAAATAAGTATATCCAAAAGAAAATTGGTGTTGCACCAATTGAGGATAAACTTAGATAAAATCAGCTTAGATGATTTGGACATCTAAATCGTAGGCCGATTGAAGCTTCAGTTAGAAAAATTGAGTTATTGAATTTTGCCCATGTACAAAAACGAAGAGGGAGGCCAAAGAAGACATGACAAGAAATTATAAGGAGTGATCTTAGTTACTTAAACTTAGATAAAAATTTGGTAACTGATAGAGCGCAATGAAAACAAAGAATTCATGTAGCCGACCCCACCTAGTGGGATTAAGGCTTGGTTGTTGTTGTTGTTGTTGTAATACAATCTAAGTATAAAAATGGGTTAAGAAAAGTATTTGATTTGAATCAAACCTGATTAATAAAGTGTTTAATTGATTGCGAACGTGTACGAAAGGGTCAGATCAACCAACCACACGACGTGTATAATAACTCGAAATAGGTAAGGTTCTTGGTAGAATTCAATCGGGGGAGGCTAATCTTAGAACTAAACATGTTTAAAAATGTGATTCATATTTGAATCAAATGATTAATGGGTCAATTAGATTAAAAGGTATAATAATAATTTTATAAAATTTTAATAATTTTTTTTTTATAAAAACCTATTTAATAATTATATTAAAACTTATAAATCTCGATATTATAATTTTGAAAATATAAACCTATATATTATTAAATTTTAAACTTAGGTACCCGAATGTAATTTACCCAATTATAAAATAAGTTAAAACAACAATCCAAAAAAGATAACAGCAATATTCTATTCTACAGGGAAGAGAACTTAAAAACAATTCTACTATAAATTGAATTTCGTTTTAAAAAAAACTTTTTAAAATAAAAATATTAGTAAAACATCTTTTCATGTGACTTAAATTCTTTATCAATGATGCAAAGATTTTTTTCATTTATTTTAGAAGAGTTTTAGTTCCCCATTATCTTGATATTTTATTATTTAATTTAAATATTATGATATCTAAATGTCATCTTTTCAGTAATAATTTCATAATTTTTTTAAGAGTTAAAAAATACACGACCAATTGACGTATTCGATGTCTGATTTGTTTTGCGAAGGTTCCTTAAGGAAAGCAAAATAACGTAAGAATCTACTATTCGAACAAAGTACTGATTAAGGAAGTCAACAAAAGATAAAGGCGAAAAAAAAGCAAAAAACATGTTTTTTCAAAATGTTCTCGAAAAAATTATATCAAAGTGTACGACAAGGCAAATATAATCTTCATCTCTAACTTCGAAAAGTGACAACTACAGGAATGTGCAAAAGCAATAACCATGAATCAACATGTAGAACAATTAATAGAATGGAAAATGGAGCATTACTTTGTTTTGAGCTCTTTAGTGGCGGACGATTAACACAATGGCTGCTACACTCTTCGAATAAGGTCGAAGAAGGTCATGTACAAAGGAACAGGTTTTGTTCAAGTTCTCATTCCGATTGACGAGACCGTTACCTTTTCGTGTTGGGGGTCAAAATAGATCACTTCAAGGTGGTAGCCTATCTGATGGAGTTGATCGAGAGGCACAAGTTCGATGTCAAAGGGTGCCTTTGCTTGGAATTGAAGGACTTCCTCCGAAAGCTATAGGAAGAATTTGGAGTTGTACACAATTATTCACCATTTTACTTTATTGTGTTTTCAATGTTGTAGGCTTAACGCCATCACTCGATGATGTACCTAAACTGGAAAGGAAGAATTTGGTAGAGGCTTCCAACGGACCAAATCGCTTTCAAAAAATCGTCAACAAAACCATAGCCACCCTAGTGATTAAGGAAGGCATGGAACCATCGGAACAAGAAAAGGTGTATCTTGGGCTGACGACGATAGCATTCGCTCCGATGACAAAACCATAGGGCAAAGGAAAAGAAGATCGCTAGAATTTTAGTCCACTATTTCAGAGGGGGCTTCGAATGTTCCCTCGAGGGTTTTAAGAGAATCCTTAAGAAAAGAGACCGTTGATCTGAAGAAAATCACTGAAGAGGCCAATTGTCAAGTGGTCGAGGGGGTCAAAAAATAGATAGCTGATCTTCAAACTTCTATTGTCGAGAGTCAATTGAGACTCCTTGGCAACCTGGGATCTTCAAGAAAGGTTTCACAAGAAGATCCCATAGCAAGGAGGCCTTCCAGGGTGGATGGAAAGTTTGCTCAGGGAAATTTGGGGTTCACCTTGCAGGGTTGAAGGATTTATCTATTCGAAATACGAAAGTTCATGAAACATAAGTGGATGGAAATGAGTTTACCGGGAGGTTACCAATTTATAGCCAGAAACGACTTCAAAGTTACCAAGTGTTCTTGATTGCGAACTAAGCGCTAGGAGTCTTCTTGGTTGGTCAAAGAATTGAATGAATGCTTATCAGCTGGATCTTCAAGAGCGACCCATTGTAGGCTAGAACTCTAGAAGGCTTGTTGATTGAGTTGGGACTCTAGGGAACACAGGTCCAAACATCAAGCCCAAAGTTCGAGGCAAAAGTCGCAACCGAGATTTGAGGTGGAAGCATCATGTCCGAGGTTTGAGCACTTTGAACTGCTGCAGAACTTCATCAGTTATCTTTTTTAAGGTTTCATAGATTGAACGGAAACCAAGCTTGACTCAATGGAGTTTGATTGTGGGACGTAGCTCAGATTTGGCTGACCGACATCTTGAGCTTGAAAGGTTAAACCCAATCCACCTGAAAGCCATGTGGACAGCTCAGATCATTCGCAAAGATCCGTGTGACAACAAAGAGACTACGGTGTGTGATATCTAGGGTGGTGAAATTAATATTCTATGCAAAATTAATATTAATCAATGGACATTTATGCAGGTGCCAACAGAAATTGAACGACAACCCAAAATGTGTACTTGCGATCTTGATTTTTCCTATACAAATTAATGTAATCCGTTGATTACATAGCTCTCTTGCCTCCGCGACAACATACTATAGGGGATCATACACAAACGTGAAATATGGATCTCTATGTGGTGCATTGGGCAGAGATGACATTATAGGTAAATATACATTCATCTCTGGCCGGATCTTACAAGGTCGCATAGAAGAATGAAACTCAATCCCTAAAAATATATTCATTATAACATTTTAATTGTTCTTTCCATATTCTCTTTTGAAAACTAATGAGATGGAGTTGTATAGGAATCCATCGTCGTGATGGCACTTTGTAGATTCGTAAAGGAGTTATATATTATGCGTAATAGCTATCTAAGATAAATGAGAAACTTTTTTCCCTCTATGATGCTATTTTCCCATAAAAAATGTCAATACCACAATATTTTGAAGGATCGTACAAGAGTATGAAACAGACATCTTCGTTGAGATTTACTATAACGGAATGTACAATAGTACGATCCAATATACACACACATTACTACTTATGACATATTTAACTATGAGCGTGAATCTTGCATCTTGTGAATATGTTCATTTCACAATCATTCAAATCCAAAAGATAAATATATCGCTTCATCATAAAAATATTTGTATTCTTATATGACTCCATCTATAGCTTCACATAGCACTGTCACGGAGACCTCAACGGAGATGAATGTATATTCCCTCTGCGATGATATTTCTCGTACTCCTATACAAAAATGCCAGCACCATAAATTATGCGGATTGTAAGGAGCACAAAACTTAGATCTCCTTAACTACAACAAATTGTATAGCACAATGACAGTATGTATGAATGTATATATGTTACTACTTATGATTTTTTATGGACGAGCACTAAGTTTATATCTTGTGAATATAATTTATTCAGAATCTTTGAAAATCCACATGATAATTTATTCATCTTCCTATACTATTCCATTATATTTTTGCACAATGCCATCATGAAGATCTCGGAGGCATCAATGGTAATGATATCCTTTTCCCATATAATTCCTTTGTTGTGAAATGTCTGCCAAACGCTGCATGTCATGAGCAATTTGACTCACTAAGATGGGTATTAAATGCATTATCAAAGGCATCCACGCTAATGGCTTGGCATTTACATAAAATAGTAAATCTACAATTTATGCACCTAAGAATCTCTCATCAAGAAAACAGTAAGTAAAACAATTCAAAAAATATGAACTTGAGTAAAAAACTTCATTGTAAACACAGAAACCAAAGTGTAATTTAATCACAAGGAATGCACATCATTTCTTACTTTTCCTCTAGAAGGAGATCAAATTAGTAAAACATTTTGGTTGCCAGATCTCATTCATAAAAATTAACTAATGAAAGCATACCAAAAGACGAAAAGAAAAGATTCTCATGCCAATAATTACTAGCAAGTACCTAAGCATCTTCTCAATTACTCCCAGCCCGTGGGAGTAGGAGCCGCAGCTGGGTCCCAGCCAGTAGCAGGAAGAGTCCCATTAGGCAACGCAACTTCAGCTGGAGCTGCAGCCACATCCCATCTAGATGCTGGCACTGCACAGCAGAAAAGGATATAAAAATGTCAAAAACTCTGAATCACAGACAGGACAAATAAAAAATTTTGGCACTCATTTGTATCTTTACCTTGAGAAGATTAGTCACAACGAAGTTACTTGCTCTACGGAGTAGAACTCTGATTCGGGGTATATTACACTTGGGTTCTAGAGTATGTAGATTTTTCATGTCCTTTCAGATGCTTTTAATTGTATCACTTAGGTTCTTTCTTAGAGGTCTCTGGGTTTTATAACTTCATTCAATTTGATCCTTTTAAACGAATTTTGACCAAAAATTAAGGACCTTCACCAAGTAAATGACCAAAACACCCTATTTCTTGCCTCATTTCATCTGTCAAAATCTTTTCATTTTACTTGATCAGCCTTATCTTTAGTTGTAAGTTTTAATCTGGTTCCAAAAATTCACAAATCAGATTCAAGACTTCAGCTAAACTCATTAGAGAACAAAAAAGATAGACCTTCAGCGGAAGTCCACGCAACCCCAGCAACTGGAGCAACTGCAGCTTCCCCCTCTGGAACCATAGCTGTAAAATCAGAAGTCCATTGGTCACCTGGAGTCAATCTGGTATAATCAGTAACAGCACCGTAGTCAGGAGCAACAGGGGCTTCCCCTTCGTCCTGTTGCTCCTTGGCCTCCTCAGGATCCCTATAAAAGAAGAGATCGACCTACATGTACATTTAATAGAAGTTCATGAGACCTGGATCAAATATTAAATGCGTTAATACATGGCAGTCTTTTACACACATCTGTTATTCATGATTTGTGTTACTATAATCGAGTTCTAACCCAAGTGGCTGGTAGAGATCTTTGATAATTCTAGAAAATTTACATCATGCATAAACTTGAGCATTTAAATACATCACACCATTCCACTGGGGGCAATAAAAAATAGGTTGACATCACTCCATAATGTGGAAATTGCCATATTTATAAGTTTTTAGTGTGTATTCTGTTTGACACATGGAAGAAACTAAGATGGCTCAGAAGCTTTTTCCACCCTCAATTTTAAAAAAATACAAATAAAATAATAATTTATGTCACATCCTACACAAACTATAATACAAAAAAAAAAAAATGCAGCCCCAACAGACCAATATCTGACCAGAAATAGCCCAAAAGCTACTTTTGGGTTTAATCTATTTGATTATCCAGTGGATTAAACTTTTAATATACTGGATAATCTAATGGATTAAAAACTTTTAATCCATTGGATAATCTATTGGATTAAGCCTTTAATTTACTTAGATAATCCAGTGAATCAAAACCAAAAGCATCTTTTGGCATATGTATTGGTCGGATATTGGTGTCGTGTAGTAGGACTTTATAGAAAATTAATGTATTTCATATCATACATAACTTTCAATACAACCATCAACTTTACTTCAAAAAGGGCATAGGAGATAAGAGGGAGAACTTTCATAGCTCTTATTCACTCATTTGGCTGGGGCCAAAAAAATCTTAAATTCTTCTAAAAGTACTTATGTCAACATTTTACATTTATTTCACATCATACATACATTCAAATATTAACAATCAACTGTTTTTCACATTTTATGCCAATCTCAACTTTAAAATTAGATTTATTTCACATTCTACAGATACTCTAATAAAAAGATTAATTTTATTTCACATCCAATACAATCTCTAATAATAAATAATTTTAGGGCAAATTACACCCAGGTCTCTGAGTTTAATGCTTAATATCACGCAGATCCACGTTTTTTAAATTAAACATCGGGATTCCTGAGTTTTAATAAATTATCAAATGGTCCTTTTTGACACGCCGGCGGGCCCACAGCCACCGGCAGCCTCGCACGTGGGCAGGATCGAGAGGAGAGAGAGGGGTAGGGGGTAAAATGGTAATTTAAAAAAATATTAATAATAAAAAAAAGAAAAAGGACCCATTTAATAATTTATTAAAACTCAGGGACCTCGATGTTATAATTTTAAAAATGTGAACCTGCGTGATAAAGCGTTAAACTCAGGGACCAGGGAGTAATTTGCTCATAATTTTATTTTACATCATAATAATAATAAAATAATATTCTCTCTCTATATTGCAAAAAAATTTAAAACATCCCAAATCATACTCCAACTAAACGAGGCGAAGTCTGTAAGAAAACCAATTAATTTCTCTCGTGAGTCAATCAATGCCAAATAACTAGAGAACCTTTCGACTTCACCAAACATTTTATAGCCCGCCCTTGACCTCATTATTAACAAAAAACATTTCTTTCCCAAGTCCTGACTTTCTTATCTTTCTCAGCTTTATTATACATAACTTCTAATATTACAAACACATTTTATATCCATCATACACGTATTTGAAGGCTAACAAAACGTTTCCAAGCCAAAGTTAAAAAAAAAAACCACTTACCAAATGGGCCCTTTGTATTGGGTGGTAATATATAAACAAACAAATTTATGGCAATAATTATTTGTTAGAATATGATTGAAAAAGACCAACTCAAATTTAGAACAGTGAGAGAGAGAAAGCATATTATCCTACAAAACAAGATAAGCATCTAACGTGGATAAACTGACAGCATAACTGCTGCAAGTATAACAAGAAACCATAAAAATCTTAAGCTCAAATAAAGTTATAGTTGAAAAATGATTCAACAACCACTTACCATGACATCCCACTTGTGCCCAGGAGCAATAGTTCTTCGCATCTGTAGGACCATCCTTGCCAATAGCCAGAAGAGGCAACCTATACTGTGCTTCCCCTTGTTATTAGCAGGAATTCCAATATCAACATACCGCATTGGTGAATCAGTATCACAGAAGGCAATAGTTGGAATGTTTCCAAGAGCAGATTCCTTGATTGGCTGTAAAAAAATAGAGGGGGCAAATAATAATTGAATCGACAACTTCTACGAGGGTAAAAACTTAAGGGATACAACAGATAAGTAACCTGGTGGTCAGTTCTTGGATCAGTGAGAATAAGAAGGCGGGGCTCACTAAAGGATGTTTGGAGCTGATTTGTGAAGGTTCCAGGAGTGTGCCTCCCTGCAATTGGGTGCGCACCAGTATATTGAGCAAACTTCAAGACAGCCGTTTGACCATAAGGCCTAGCAGATTGAACAATAATGTCCTGTGGGTTTTCAATGGCAACAATTACTCTAGCAGCAAGTTGCAGCTTCTCCCATGTCTTGGCAAGGTTAATGATGTATATGCCTATAGAATTGATGAACAAGATGATTAATACTGCTGAATCAATCTGTTGCTGACAAATGAATTTCTATAAGTATTCACTACAACACATTGTAACATACTAGAGGGTCAAGGGAACGCAATCAGAACAGCTTATTTAAGAATTGCAATATTCAAAACATTATAGCATTGAAACACAACACAGAAAGGAAAACTAATTTTACAGAAATGTCAAAAGCAGTAAAAGAAATAAAGGATTTTAATATGAAAATGTTTTGCCATATTCCTTCTTCCCATAACCACAAACATCCCACGAAAAAGGCTACGACATCTGAACCCTCTTAAATAAAACTCTCACATCTATCACTTCTAAACATCTGTTATAACATGATGATATCATTAATTTGTCTTTATCTAGGTTAATTAAAACGTAAGCAGAAAAATTCATCCCATAATCTCATCTTATCTTCGATAACCTTATCTCAACTATTATAGGCAACATGATGCTTGTTTGCACCACCAGAAACTTCATTTGTTGCTTTTCGTAGTACCTATATATCTCAGCAACAGGCACTTTATATGGACGTAGTCAATTATATTCTAAAACCCAATCACGCCACAACTCATTGAAGGAAACACAATATAGTTGTAACATGAAAAGGCTCTGTTAAATCCTAAAACTCACAATCTGATCATCATCATAAACGCGTCACAACAAGATCAAGGCACAAGTGATTGGGTTCCTTTTGACCAAATCCCTGTTATTCGACCAGACACCTCTTCAACCGACCGAGGCTTTTAGACAAGGAAAATTTCGACAAGCTAAAGATTTTCCTAAAATGTGGGGCCAGCTAAGGATCTTTGATCATAAGCAATTTCAACCAGACCCAGATAAAAAAGCCAAATATAACCGTCTATGGCCTAGCCTACTAAATTTACATGACCGCAACAATGAAGACATCAAGGACCGCCCAATGGTTATTAGTTGCCCATCATTACAACCAAAATCCTCTACAACTATCAACAACTACACCTGCATTAATACATTCATTATAAGTACAGTTGAGGTCCAACCATAGTTTGTATAAATACATGTAAACCACATTGTTCTGGGAACTAGATCTTGAACTCTCTTCTATTACTGCAAACATCAAGGCTACACACTTTGTATTCATTCTCTGACACTGTTCTCTTCAAGCTGTCCGACGGCCAAGCTCCCTGGCTTTCCCCTATTGGGTTTTACAATTAATAGCGTGTTGTTCCTGTTTTTTTTTCCTTTACTCTTACTTTGTTATCCACCCAAAGAAGTCATGCCCGTCCAATTGACTGCTCCGGAACTTTGGTGACAACAGGCACATAGTGAATTTTTTTTCTTACAAAAAATTCTCCAGTATGCAAAACGCAAATCTTTCTTCCAGCTACCAATTTGAAAACATGGATTGTTCCTAACTAAAATAAGCATCAATGGAATCGACATATCTGAGGGGGAAAAAAAAAGAATAAAATGGTACAGCTAATCTAGTCCTTAAGCTCAATTACCATCGCTCCTCCTCTTGTAGACGTATCGCTCCATCTGAAAGTCGCAATTTTTAGTGCCCAGGTGCACATCAGCGGCTAACATCATCTGGACGTCCTGCTCCTTCTGAGAGAGAGTCCTCGTCGCCATTTTCTACCAAAGCTTATTCAGTCTTAGATCCTTCAGAGACACTCGAAACCCTCGAAACCCTAGCTGCACCTCCGTAACCCTAGGCGGCAGCTCCTTTGAGGAAGAAATGAACGCTCTGTTCTTATATCATCTTCGCAATGGCCACACATAAATATGCATTTTGACGATTTTAAAATACTTTTACGGGAACTTAATTTAGAGAGCATTAAGTTTAATATTATTTATATAATTTAAATATAATAATATCTAAATATTATGTTTTTAGTAATAATTTTAAAATTTTTTAATTTCAAGATGATATCAAACTAAATTTTCTATTAATATTATTTTAATATTATAACGCCTAGAAATTATTTTTTAAATAATAATTATAATTATATAATATTTCATAAAAATATGTATATATATTATTAAATTAAATAATTATTTTTAATATTACATCATGTAGTATAACACTAAACTAAACAATCCTTTAATATAATTTAAGTTAAAATTAATTTCTTATTTATATTATATCATATATAAATTTTAACAACAAATTAATAATATTTTAAATTCCAAAAAACTTTAATATTAAATAATTTATTTTATATTTTACATGAAAATATCATATCAAACATTCTCTCTTAACATATACTCTTATTATATTTATTGAAATTTTATTATTATTATTTTATTTCAATTTAAATTTTATTTAACATAAATGCCTATTCTTGAAATATAACCTAAGTCTTTAAGTCAAATTAAAGAGACATCTATTTACCTATAATATAAAATTTTGAATATTTTTTTTATCAGTCAAAAATTACAGATGATATGCATTTAAAAAAAAAATATAATATTTAAAATTTTAAATAACTTGTATATAAATAGCCCTAAATTATAACAAAAACAAGAATACATTATATGTTCTAAAAGATTATATAAAAATTAATATAAAAGAGCATTCTTAACTGTCATATAATTTTATTACCATAGCATTTTTCAAAAATCTCTTAATTAGTGTTAAATTGTGATTAATTATAAATTAGATTACTTTATAATTTATTTTACACATTATTATATATATAATACTTAATTATATAAAATAATGTAATTATATTTTAGAAAATTCTAAATTAATTTTTTTTTTGCCCATGTCGGCGATTTCGAGTCGAAACTTCAATTAAGAGAGAATAGCCCTAGGTTGTACGCGCGGTATTCTTCTATTTCGAACATTGTTCAGTTCCCTTCTACTCTGCCAGTGCCAGGCGATTCCTCTTTCATCCCATCCCGAGAAGTATGCCGAGGTTTCCGCAGCCCGGCGAGGTGACAATCTGCGAGATTAACTGTGATTTCAGTAAGAATTCCTGAATCTTTTACTTCGCTTTTGATTTGTAATGGGAAAAGAATGATTGATTGTTTGCCTCCTGCCTTAACTTCTTGCAAGTTGTTGCCGAAAGCCTATCCGATGATCGAGCGAAGAATACCTATGGAGATGTCCTCGTAGGCTCCTTCAAATGATGAAAGCTAGATATATTTTTATCATGATTGCTTTTTCCTAGTTTTGAATTTTTTATTTTGAACTTGCCTTTGTAGGGCTTCGTTTTTAGTCCTATACCCTTTCGGACAGAGTCTGTGTTGTCATCAGAGCAAGATGCGGAGCAGGAAGGGAATGAGACTGTTCCAAGAAGTGTCTTGTCTGCAGTAAAAGAGATCTTAAGTGGTTCGATCAAACATGCTTTCTTTCGCTATGATGTGAGTGTATAGATTTATTTTTCTGCACTCATGCCCCTTATGATAAGATTCTTCTCGGTCCTACCTGCTTAATGAAGCTGAAAGGTTTTTTGTGTTTCCACACGCCAGTTGAAGAAGGCTGTTTTCCCTTTCGTTTGGATTTGAAAAGAAGATGATGAAAAAATTATGTCCAGTTTAATTGGAATAGTTGCAGCCATGCAAGTTCAATCTTACAGGCTGACCATTGCAAACTATCACTTTGGCATAAACTTCCGCCATGAAAGTAATTCGCCTTAACGAAAAACTTGTTTCCTTTCTTTTCCAGTGATGTTTGTCAAGTCCCATAATGCACAACAATCTTGTTGTGCTGTTGAGTCATGTGACTGGAGCGACATAGCAACTTTTATGCTGTAATTTTTTACGTGTCATCATCAATAGTTCAAGCTTTGGAGCTATTTGCTTGTTTTTCCAACTTGCATTTTGCTTCACCTATAGATCCGGCAAAAGCTTACTCCCAAATTGATATATTAATTCTGTGCTTCCATGTTTTGTTACTAACACCTGAATTACCTTCCTTTTTTCCGCCGCTTGTTTGTTAATGTAGGTCTTGTTTGATTACTTGTTTAAGTTCAAACCTGTTTAAGTTAATCAAAGGCTTCCGTTTGGGAAACTTTTCATCTTGGAGAGTTTGTATGTGATTCGAAATAAAGTTGAAACTTTCCTTTCAGGGAAAAAGTTGATTTAAAGTTAAACAAGTTAAACTTTAAAACATTGAAAAGCAAGTTTTGTATTACTTGCACTTATCATCAATTTCTGATGCAACATAACATTTGAGGCATATTTCCAAGGAACTGTGGGGGGATGAATAGATCATTTTTATTTTTCTTGAATGCGATTCCTTTCTTTTTTCTGACTGAGTTCTTTTGACAGTTGAATATGGCTGCAAAATTTATTTCAGAAGGTGCCAGTTGGCACCCACAGAAACACATGCTAGCCATTATATCAGGGTCCAATCAAGTCATAATACGTGATTACGAGGATGCAGGTTTATGCAAATTCGTTTTTTAGATATATAGATTTCCTCAACTGTAGCTTAAGGCTTAAAATCAGCATAACTAATTTGGAAAATTCAGTTGTATTATATCAAGGTTTGATTTTGTATGGATATTATAATATGCGAATACATCCTCTTTAACAGATGGAAAAGATCCTTTCATATTGACCAGTGAAGCCCAGAGAGATATTAAAGCACTTGAATGGCGGCCCAATAGTGGGAAAACACTCTGTATTGCATGCAAGTATGTATAATGAAATACCATTATCTTGTCATATTTCTGAATTGTCATATTTTAGAATTCCTATCAAAGAAATTTGAGTTTCCAGCACTTTAATGTTTTTGAATTAGCTGTAATTATTTTTTTCTAGAGGTGGAGTATGCATCTGGTCTGCATCTTACCCAGGCAATGTTCCTTCAGTAAGGTCAGGGGTGACCTCACCTTGTGCTACTGTTTCTCGAGGCTCTGGTATTCGATGGATCTTGGTTGATTTTCTTCGAAGCCCCAATGATGAACAAATCAGTTCAATTTCATGCAGTCCTGATGGAAGATATCCATTTTCTTCTTAGAGGCCAATGATTTATCCTCCAAACTCCAACTAACCTACTATTTCCATTCAAATTCATATATTTATTATTATTATTATAGATAGTTTAGCTCACGTTTATAGCCTGGGAATACTTGCTGCTACCTGTTGCTGCCCTTTTATCATGATTTAATTTGTTGGATTCTGACCAATAATTTTGTGAGCCTTGTCCTTGACATTTGTTCACATATTTAGCATCTGCGTCATTTGAGAGCTCATCCTTCGTCATATGGGACATTGCACAAGGTATTCTCTGCTTTTATTTGTAGTTTCCAGTTTTATGTTAAGTTGTTTTGTGCTCACTTATACAGATACGTTGGCTATACTTCCTTTTGAAAAATTACTGCTCCGCTAGACCACATGCACTGAAATTGTTTGTTATTGCACTATCACCTTCATTCAACATGAACTTCTGCAAAATGAGCATCAATCCTTTCTTTGAAAATCTTTAGTAGAGAGGTTATAACTACACATTATTGAACTGAACAGTGTTCTGAAAGGACATTTACAAGACCTTTTCATTTCTATTTCATTTTTGGAAAGCATTAATCTTTTTCAGATAATATCAACAATAAATTTTCTTGTACTGTTTTGGAATAAGTTTTATCTATATAGTGTTCTTCATTCATCTGCAGTTCTCATAAGTAGGGGTGTGCATGGGTTGGTTCGGTTCTGTTCCACACTTATTACGTTCTTGACCCGAGCTAAGTGGGTTCCATAGTCCAATGTATGTGCATGGGTTGAGTTCGGGCTGGGTTTGGATCCAATGAATAATATCTTTAATTTGAGAAACATAAATTTTTAAATAAATATCATGATAATATTTTAATTTAGAATACTTTTTTTTATTAATGAGAAAGAATGTGTATGATATTTTATCAAAAAAATGTGTATAATAGAATTAGCAATTGTAAAAGAGAGAGAAATCTAAATTGAAGTAATAAAATAAATGTATAACTAAAAATTTAATCATAAACTAAAAAAATTAGTATTTTGCATGATCCATGCAATGATAGTAATAGAAACAACTTAAAAGAAAATGATTTGGGTGAAATCATACTAAGAAAATAGAATGAAAACATGAAATGATGATGAAAGAATATTAGAATTGAATTGTAAAGAAATTAAATTAGAGCGATTAATTGAAATTATTTTGGCTTTTATATTTTATCACTCATTTAAATCGAGTCGGTTCGGTTCTACTAGAATCATACATTAGATCCAAGAACCGGATCATATAATCGGTTCTGAATATTTAAGAACCGAAATTGTCCCGAAGCAATTTAGACCCGACTCAAATTCATCGGTTCGATTCAGGGCTGATTCTCGGTTCTTCGGGTTTTGTTGCACACCCTTACGTATAATGTGTATATGGCACAAGCATGAAAAACCCCAAGAACTTCATCTTCTCTCTATACTTGGAAACAAAGCTTAAATTTCTAAAGAATAACTTGCTTTCTTTTTATAGTACTTATGAATAACTTGCTTATAGAGTAATTTTTGCAAATAGCGACAGTCTTATGGATAATATAGTGGAAGAAGCATATCTCTGCATCTATTGTAGTACATACAAACATCCATTTTATGCATGTCATAAAGAAAAGCCACAATTTTCTGTGTTTGCTTTATGTTGGACTCAAAAATTACTACAAAGGGACAACATGATAGGTCAAGTGCCTTATATTTTCTTGTTGCACTGGAGGGTAATGCTTACAAGCATGCAAAAACTGTGTTAAGATAGAGTTAGTAAATGAATACCGAGTTGATGAAATGATTGGCCAAGTTTCCTCTTAAATATTTGGAGTGAGTTTTTCACTATTTCCTGCCAATTGATCACATTCAAATTTGTTCAACACGCTATGTATTATGGCTATAGTAAAAGCCTTGTAAAATTAATTTTAAAAAGCCTTTTGAAATTAGCACCTTTTTACTTCAATATCCATTCATAACGTCTCATGTGTGCATGATTGTTGGTTCATTGGCCTTTCTTGATTGAAATTATTGTAAAAGTTGTCACTAAACTTCTATTTGTTCTCTTAATGATCTCTCTTGTGCTATGGTATTGAATTCTATGGTCCATGCCATTTTAACAGGAATTGCTTCAGATCTCTGGGAAACTGCAAGCTAGATTAAGGATATGTAAGAATAATGCATGCTTTGTAATGATAAACATTCTCTTTTGGTGATCTTTTTAGTATCTATCATTCTATGAAAGGTGACCTTATCAGTGCTTAACTTTGGATTTTCTTGTAGCATTAATCCCGTATAGATTACTGCAAATAACCTAGTATTTGTAGATGTCTTATAAGATTAAATCAGGTAAATGGGATAACTGTGTGAATGGAAACTTAAATGGATAGAAACTGCAATATTTAAAATATCCATATTGTGTTTATTTTGGCTGAGTTTCCCTTTGACAAAATTTCTATTCTTATTAAAATAGTCTGTTTATGTGAACTTTGAACATATTTTTCTTTTTTTGTTCAAATCTAGTTCTTTAATATACAGGGATTGGAACACCCGTTAGGCGTGGATTAGGCACCATATCCTTTTTAAAGTGGTCACCAAATGGAGATTATCTTCTAACTACAATGAGGCATGAACGATATTACTTTTGGTTAGGCTATTAGAAGGGTGTAATATGTAGGACTTTTAGTGAGTGATTAATTTTGTGCTTGCTGAATACAGTGATGGAACATTCTATCTTTGGGAGACTAACACATGGACATCAGAGCCTTGGTCTTCAACTGGCGGGCTTGTCACGGTAAGTTGTCATTTTGACTAGTGTATGGCACATAATTACAGTCTTCTTTTGAAGTGTACACTAGATATTTTGTTGTTTTCATTGGGACAACAAATTCCTAATTTGTATTTGTCTGATGTTACTCGTATGCATTAAGGCCTTCCTTTTATCTTTGTATTATTTCTTATACTTTTGGGCGTTGTTGGATTTATGTACATAAGGTTACTCAATCATCACCGTTTTGTATGTCTACAAAGGGAGCTACGTGGGATCCACAAGGGCACATGATATTGCTTGCATTCTCGGAATCCAATATATTAGGCTCACTGCACTTTGCGTCAAGGCCTCCTACATTAGGTATGATGAATATGAGATCAATCTGATACATTATTAAGATGGGGCATTTACGTTCATGCTACCCAGAACCTTTATATTACACCCCAATTTCAAATACGTCTCATCAAGTTTTTTTAAAGAGTATGGCATGTAGGTATAAAAAAAATTGTGGCATGTACGTAAATCTCCCTATTAGTTTATAAAGTTCATTTTTTTTTTGGACGTAATTTTAACTAGATTTTGTAATCATCCTTTATTTTAGGTATAGTTGAAATGTTTTGTTGCATCAAATTGCTTATGATTAATCTATTAAAGAATTATTATTACACCTCTTGTCACAATATAGAATTGAAAGGACTTAAAAAAAGGGTCTTGATACCACAATCTTAATGCCTCATATTTCTAAAGCTTAAATGTCTTTTAACCTCATTCATACATATGACTTAACAAATTTCAAAGCTTTGTAGCATTGTTTATGGTGACTTTTGGGAGGAGTGGCCAGCACAAAGCTACAAGGCATTTTTGAATTTTGGATAATGCATGCTGCGTTCAGGCTCCCTTTTTTGGATGACTTCAATAGTTTATGTAGTTATGCTATTTCTTACAATCCTGTGATAGGATTATCTATTACTATGGTTATTAACTGGTTTATTTTAGTAAGGCATGCAATTTGTCATTCCACATTTTGTGTGACATTTTGTCGCATTGCACCATGGCATCATTATCCTAGTTGAGTCAAATGGGAGAAAAATTATTGTGTACCCATGGGGTAACACCTCAACAATTCACTCCCCAATCAACCAGCACCACAAGCATGCAGGGTTTGCCACGTGCAGTCTACTCAATAATTTTTTTGTGCTTAGTATAGATATTTTTATACTTAGTATGATTGTTTTTTTGTTACACCAATTACAAATCATACTAAGGAAGCGTTTGGTTCAATGTTATCTTGACGTTATGTTATGTTATCTAGAGAAAACAATTGTTTGGTTTAATGAAATCTATAAATAATCTTTTATTAGATTATAAAATTATTATTTAAAAGATGACATTTATGTCATGATATTTAGATTACATAACATAACATTAAGATAACAACGAATCAAATGCCCTCTTAGTACTAAACTATTCATACTAAGTTATCCTAACAAAAAAATCATATTAAACATAAAAATATCTGTACTGAGTACTATACTGAGCACCATATTAACCGTAAAAAAATCGTTGAGTGAACTGCACGTGATGGACCTCACATACTTGTGTGATGCTAGTTAACTGGGGTGTGGATTGTTGAGGCATTAGCTCATTGCATGCAATAATTTTTCGAAATAGGGAGCAGGTCCGCTAATAGAATGATAGATAGCAGTTGAACTAGGAAGGTTTTACTTTTCCCTTGTTTCTGGCTGCACCCTTTTGCTTTATGCCTTTGCATCTATAAGAGAAAACTTCACCCTTCATCCACTCTTCATGTGGTTAATTCACCTTAATATTCTAAGGTTTGATGGGTGTGCATAATAGTCATGCTAGCTTTAGGATACATACGTTTTCATCATCATTATCCATTGTATTGTCATAACCTTTTGTGGTTGGGTTTATGTAGGCTTCCTGCCAAAACCTAAAACTCTTACCCTTGGTTCATAGGCATTGTGAAGTTACTTAAATGATGATTTTAGAACTTTTCACTAGTGTTGCGGACCAACTAAACCCTAAACCCTTTCCGCCATTCTTCATGGGTGAATTCATGTTAATGTTGGATACTAGTAATTCTAATTATGAGGATACATTTATATCGTCATCATCATTATCATCCATGGTATTATCATAATTCATAACCTTTTGTGGTTGGGTTTATGCTTCCTGCCCAATGCTTAATCTCCTACACTAAGTTCATCAGCATTGTGAAATTGCTTTAAAATGACCAATTTCAAAAGTTTCCATCAGTGTAGGGTACCAACTAAACCCATAGGTTGTCTTTGCTAGGGTAAACTATATTCTTCAGAGTCTCTACACTTCATTTCCCGCTTTCATCTACCTTGAATTATTTCAATCCTTAAGTTTTTTTGTTTAATTGGCTTTAGATGCACATCTACTTCCTGTGGCCTTGCCAGAAATTACATCCTTGACTGGCAGGTAAGGTTTGTTTTCAATTGTTGTGTATATGTTGCTTCTGTCTGTTGATTCACGAACCATGTACTACTGGTGCTTGTTATAGTTGTGGAATCGAAAAGATTGCTTGGGATGCTTCTGGAGAGCGATTGGCGTTGTCATACAGAGGTGGTGCTGATATATACAGTGGTCTCATCGCAGTATATGACATTAAAAGGACGCCTCTTATCTCAGCATCATTGGTGTTAGTATACGACATTTAAAGTGGATAATTCTTTCTTTTACATGCTGATGTTTTAAGTGAATGTTGCCAAATGAATCTGAAACTTAGTTTTGAAAAATTCAGGGGGTTCATTAGAGGACCTGGGGAGAATCCCAAGCCTCTAGGATTTGCCTTCCACAGTAAATTTAAGCCAGGACCTTTGCTTTCTGTAGTGAGTTTCTGAATACGATTAGTTTATCTTATATTATGCACGTCTGACTTGTAGTACATTTTACATTCAATTTCTTTCAACTTTCAAAAAAAATGCATCTAATTTCTTTCTTAAGCACATAGACTTGGGAGTTTTCTTGATGCTGGATTCTATCCTTATGTAGTGTTGGAGCAGTGGCTTATGCTGCACTTATCCCCTCATTTTTCGAACACACGTGATCTCTTAGTTGAAGGTATGTTTTTTCTTTTCCCTTTCAAATTCCGTTCTGTTGACCACCTTTATATGGTGTCACCTTGTTTTTAACAAAAACATCCGTTAACATTTAGGACTTATTTGTTTGTAAGGTTCAATTTAACAAGGTTTAAATTTAATTTGAATAGAGATTTTTTTTTATCGAAAGTTGTGAATGATGTGAAATAAAATTAGTTAATATATTGGGATATGTGAGAGATGCGATATAAAATTAGTTATTATGTTGGGATATGTGAGGGATGTGATATAAGTTAGTTATTATTTTGGTAATATGTATAGAACGTGAAATAAAGTTAATTTTTAATATTAAATTTTATGTGTGATGTGATATACCTGTTTAAAATTAAATCAGGTTAATTTTAAACTCTTAAACAAACAGGGCCTTAAAAAGATAAAAAAAAAGTATTGCTTTATGTGAAGTGCAAGTAGAAAGGAGGCCAACTACTTGACCAAGTAGAATATCATTTCTGGATGTTTATGTACATAAAAAGTGAGCAAGATGGGAACATCTAATAGCTGGTATTTGATTACTTCTATATTAGCTTTACCTTGATCGCAGATTCAGATTTGGGTTAATTTGATATGATTTCAGACTGATTTAGCTGATTGATATTCACTAAAGATTTGGAGCTGATTTTGAAGATAGGATATTCGTTATAAATTTTGATTGCTATATTCTCTTTATTTACATAAGTATATTTGGAATGTATTTTTTGCATTTTATTTTATCCTTTAGTTGTCACGCGTAGAAATCTCTATATATAAAGGTCATCTCCTATTGAAATATTTAATTTTTTTTATGAATAAAATTATGTTTGAGTTTTCTTATAGTCTAGATTTAGGTTAAGGAGTTGATATTTTGGTGAAAGAAAATGTAGGGATAACTTTAAGTGAGAATCTGTAAATTAATCTAACTGTTAGTAATAATAACAATAATAAAATTTCTCATTTCCTCTCTTTGTTTGTCTCTCACTGTCTTTGCGATCCCATCTACACATGTCATGCTCGCGCAAGCAGAACGACTCTGGCAGTTTCTCGCACGCCCCTCTGAGCACCTCGCGCCGGTTTGCTTGAGCGACCACGCCTCCTCCCCAGGCTGAATCGCTTGCCCGACAACGCTGCTGCTGCCCTGCACCGACTCGCCTGTGCATCTCTTGCAAATGACCGTTGCCTACTCACACCGGATCGCACTAACTCTTTTCTTGAGCTCGCTGAGCCGAGTCGTCATCGTTCTTACATGAACCACGTGATGCAGCTCCTGGCCTCGCACTAATCTCATCGGGGGGAAGATGTAGGCCGTCTAATGGTTGATGCCCACGTGAGCCACATTACGACAACATCGAGTAAGGCGAAATAGGTCAAGCAACCTTTTGCGGCACTGTGGCGACCAAAGGCTGGGCGAATAATAACGGTTACAAGTAACATAAATACAATATAAAGAACAAGTTTGTGAAACAAAATAATTCATTAGAATCCCCCCTTCTGTTGTCAGAGCCCATTAGATTAATCAAGAATCTTTCAAATAATTGACTTCTCTTTTAATTACATATATATATATATATATATATATATTCCTTTTTTTATTATTTTATCTCAGAGGATTAAAAATGGTTTGAGTCAAACTCGAATCGGGTTGACCCATCCCGACCCATTAGGGCCATGTTCCCGGCACACCTTGTGTGTTGGAAGTGCAATGGAGGGCATGAGCCATGTGATGTAGCCGGTACGTAAGATGATGAAAAGGTTCGCTGCGATGGCGTTGATAACGACATTCATCTAGTCGGAAAGAAGGGTGGAAAATGGAACTCGCCACTGCCGCCGCCTCCGCCATCTTTGTTGAATAATCTTTACCTTTATGTTGCGTTGAATTCTCTCATCCAAAGCTTGATGAGTCTCGGTCATGTTGTGTGCAGCTAGGGTTTGACTTCAGGTATAGGTTGATTAACCCTAACCTCTAAAGTTAAGTCTCTACTTTATTTTAGTAAAATTTTCATGGAAATTGAATCACATTTTTCATATCTTGTAATAAGATGCACCTTAATGCATGATACGAATCTCTTCGATCTCTCCAATCTCTCTTCCTCACCAATCTCTTTTTCACTTTCAAATTAATGTATAAGTATTATTCATCTTGATTTAATTGCTTGATTTGAGTAATTTTTAAGGGATCACCCATCACAATCTCATAATAAAAGAAGCTCCAAAATTAAATTCTTTTCTCATAAAAGGGTAATGTTCTCAATCTCACAATAAGATAATACAATTGAAAAGCATTTAAAAGAGAAAAATCTCATGAATTTTGTTCGCTTCTCTTTTTTACTCCTCTAAGTTTGTTTGATGTGATGATTATGAAATACCACATCATACTTTTATGATGCCCATTTATAGCTAAGAATTTCATCCAAAGTTTAATTTGGTAACTTAAGTTCGCATTTACTTTAGCAAAAAAAATTTAAATGATAGGTGATTAATGTGATCACGATAAACACATGATCAAATTTATGTTACACATGCTAATGCCATAGTTAATTACACATATTACGCTTTGATTCATAAGCATTATTAATTAGAATAGAATATTTTTTTTATCCATTAAGTCAGTCTGGTGTATGATGCCTTAGCTCTCACAATAAAGTGAATCAACGTTACATAAGATCATCGATTTTGAATTTCATTGGCTTTTGAAACATTTTCAACCCATTTTAAATTACTAGATTATTTTGATAGATGGATCGAGTTTCCATCTCATTTAAATCAATAATCAGAATCTTAAGTTTGTTATTATAGTTAAAATAATAATTAAATTTGAGCTAATAATGTGATGAGAATAAGTAGGATGTGCAAAATATAATTTATAATTAAAGTTATTCAAATTTATATAATTTTTTAAAATTAAATATATATATATATATATTCAATTAAATAATGTGATATATATATATATCTATACGAAATTGCCCTAATTTATTGTGGAAAAGAAATCAATGATAAAATATTAATTAAAACTTCTTCAGCCACTCCTACAATAATCCTCCTCCCATCTTCTCTCTCTCTCTCTCTCCATCTCTCTCTCTCTCTCTCGATTCAAAGATCAGTTGTACAACCCATAGCGAACGGGGATGATGACCCCTCTCTTCTCATTGATCCACTGGTTCCCCTGAATGAAGTTCGCCACGGCGAACCGCTGAGCCGTCGTCTTCTTAAGCTGCCGGACCCCCGGCCACTTCACCCTTCCGGCGAACCCTGCGCCGTCGCCTGTGTTGTTGAACTCGCCGTAGAACAGCGTCTTCAAACCGAAGTCCCCCTCCCACGGCATGTAACCGTCGGGATGGATGGCGCCGCCGATCTCCGACTCCATGATGACGTGGCGGGCGAACTCCTTCCACGGCCGGCCGAGGTAGCTCCGGATCTTCGCCTGGGCGGGGATGAGCTTGTCGTCGGCGAAGATCTTGCACTTGTGGAGGACGAAGCCGGTGGTCTCGTGGCGGTCGGTGCGGCCGTGGGCTAGGACGATGTTCTGCTGGTTGTCGAGGGGGCGGCGGACGACGAGGAGGCAGTTCTGGAAGACGGCGGAGGAGTCGCCGAAGATGAAGTCGACGGTGCCGGCGACGACACAGCTCCGGTAGAACTGGCGCTTGGCCTGCGCGTAGAGCGTGTCCTGGTAGCCCTCGAAGCGGCACTCGAAGAACACCGAGCGGTCCGACTGCACGCGGATCGCCACCGCCTGGTGCTTGGCGGCGCCGGCGGTGTTGCGGATCCCCAGGCCGATGCCCATGAAGTTGTCGCCGGAGGCCACTGCATTAAAATTCTTTTATATCAGTTATTTATAATTACGTACCTGACATTTCAAATTTATTATTTTATATATTACATATTTATATTTAATAAATTATATGTTATACATTATAAATTATTTTAAAATCACTTTCTTATCAAAATCACTATCATGTTTTTAATATAACAGTATATAATATAAAAAAATATATAATATAATTTATTAAATATAAATGTGTAATATAAAAAATAATAAATTTATTATAATATATAGATAATTATCTCTAAAATTTAATTAGTTATATATTTAATATATATAAATGATAGAATTTATAAGTTTTATGTAATTTTCATGAACAATATATAATATTATAAATTTGTATGTGTTAAATAATTAAATTTTAATGGTATAGATAAATAATTAATAATTACAATTTAAGATTTTATTTCATTAAATTATATAATATATTAATTAAGTGCTAATTTATTGTAAAATTTCGCAAAAAAAATGAAAAGTTTAAATTATTGTTAGTTAATTAATTTATTAATTTGTAATTGAGATTGTATAGCATTTTTTTGTTTACATTAAGAGAGAAAATTTAGAATACGTATTTTTTAAATAGAAAAATTTCGTTACAAAGCAGTTTTATTTTATTCATAATTTCAAATATTATAAATTGTAAAGAGAGAAGAGACTTATGTATGACTTATAGTCATTTGATTAAGTGCATGTTGTATGTCGTACTACTTGTCTATTAAATAAAAATTTTAAAATTGAGATTTTAAAGCTCAGTTTCAAGTGCAAGTAATTTTTTTTTATTTCATCAGTTGCAAGTAATTAGAAGTGGTATTTTTGATTTTAATAATTTTAATGCAATACCTAACATAAATTTAAAGTTTTAACTGAAAATTAAAATTTTAAGGAGTGTTTTCATTTTTTTTTTGATAAAATGATTTCAAGAAATATTACCTAAAAAATAAGAGAATTTTGACTGAAACGTAAAAGTTTAACCGAGTTTGGTTTCAACTGAAACTCAAACTGAAAAAATGGCCTAATTTCAAATCGGTCTCGTGTGAAGTCGAAATAAAAATTGTTATGATTTCAATCAAAACTTAAAACTAAGTACAAAATGCTAAATTTTACAAATGAAATCGATAAAATATTTAAGAGTAAATTACTGTTAAATTTCTTTGATTTATCTTTAATTATTTTTTAATTTATGTTTTTGAACATTTTCATTCAAGTTTCTATTTTGCTTTATTTAGACCTTTGTTTTAAATTTTAGGAATATTAACTTCAATTAAAATTCTGTAATTGAAAACCAATTAATGCTTTGTGGAAGGCATCAGTTAAAAGTTGAATGATATTTATATTTTTTTTATTTCTTTCCGTTTACAATATTTCCTATTTGTTTCCTTATTTTCTTAATTTATTATATTACTGATCACTATATATGGTAAATTCAAAAAAAAATTAAATTTTTTATTTTTTAAAAATATGTATGACAAGAAATAAAATAAATTAATTATATTAAAATTTATATATAATATAATATAATGTTAATTGATGTTTTAATAATTATTTAAGATGTTGATATAAAATAAAAT
>JAEMOT010003325.1:3846-49302 GCA_019297695.1 Apostasia ramifera | reverse complement strand
ATTATATTTTTCTTATTCATTAAATTTAATTAATTAATTATTATATAAAAAAAATTTATACTTTATTTATTTAATATTCTTTAGATCACTCTCTTTAATTAATTAGTTTTTTTATTTAATTTGATTGTTATGTTTTTCTTATTCATTAATTTTAAGTAATTAATTTTTTTATTCATTAATTTTAATTAATTAATTATTTTTTAATATCTTTTTTTTTACTTTATTTATTTAGTATTCTTTAGAACACTCTCTTGAATTAATTAAATTATACGATCATTTTTGCAAATGGGCCATAAGTTTTGGAATTAATCTTAATTAATTAAACCAAATTGAAGTTTAACATTTTTAGCCCTTAAAATCAAAATTTAAACCATAATACATTTGACGAGAAATTAAATAAGTGCTCATTAAATCCTGTTATTTTTGCATATCAATGACCATGAAATTTATATTTACAAACTTGTGAATCAAATTTTTATGAATGATTTGTGTAAATATGAATTTAAGGGCGGTAAATGTGTAAAACAAAAGATTGAAAGCCCATAAATATAAATTCTCACGAATCGAAAATGCTTACCGAAGGTGGCCGTCAAGAAGGTCCTGACGCCGTCGACGAAGTTCTTATCGCCGGTGATGATCGTCTTGTTACCTCCGTCGCCGACCATGGTGACGTTGGCCATCTTCTTGGTGACGTTGACAGTCTCGTCGTAGACCCCCTCCTTGACGTAGACGACGTACCTTCCAGCGTAGTTCGCCGGAATCTTCTCCAGCGCCTCCGAGATGGTCTTGTAGTCGCCGGTGCCGTCCTTCGCCACGGTGACGTTGGGCTTGAGCTTGACGTTGATCTGATTCAGAACCCTCCTGCTCTCCTCCGGAACCCATGAAGGGAAACCCTCCTCGTCCAGCTGGTGCGCGTTGTTTATCTCCGCCAGAAGCTTTCGGGTACCTGCATGCAATTGTTCATTTTTTTTAATAAAATAAAATAAAATAAATTTGAATTATATATAATATAATCTAATCCAGTGATTTTTTTTTTACAGTGACAGTAATTAATGATTTTCACTATTTATCATCTTAAAATCCTACAAAAAATTTTGCTTAATTATTTATAGGAGAATTCCAATTTTTTTAATCATTTTAGAGCCCTAGCATCACTAAGCCTCTGTTCCCTCTACTTTTCCCCGACTGAACCAATTAGTTTTTAACGCGTTGGACTACAAATCGATAGGCACGTTAATGGGTTGGGTCATGACCCAACTCAACCTGAATTTTAATCTGATTCAATCCTTTAGTATTGGATTCTTTTTTATTCGTCAACCTGTCCTGTACCTAATTATATATGTACATTTATTAAGTGGGTAGGCTCTGGTTCGTGATTTATTTAAAGCTATTTATGTAATTTCAATTTTAATTCAATTAACTGTACGATATTGCTAATAAACTTTTTCGTGCACCGGCTTGAACGAAAAGCCTCACTATAATTGGTCAAAGGAGATTTATGCAAACTACATGTTGCGAGTTTGATTTTCATTGTTCATTCTCCCTAGATTCTACTATATATATATATATATTAATTAAGCAATTCATATTTATAAAAATAGGATATTAATTTTTTTATCTTAATTATTTTCTTTTCACTTTGTCTCCTACTCTTTGATCCAATATGGAAAATACTTCATACTATTCAGTACGATAGTTTTTACTATAAATGGATCAAAACTAAAGACTCACAGTTCGACGTGATTCTGTTTTCAACACAAGCAGACTCGGGTGGACCGCAACTTGATCTAGTGTTTACGGATATCATAGATTTAGATCCGAGTAAATCGAACTTAGATCTACTTAGTTGATTAATCTAGTCAGCTAATTTGATCGTAGTTTTAAACCTCTTTCAAGCATTCAAAATTCGCTGAATCTACTAATGATATCGTCAAATTAAATAATTTTTTTCTTTAAATAGTATGACATAGCATCAAGATAATATTGAATCAAATATCCCTTAAGATCGATATATTTTCAAATCCTTTGCTACTATGCATGCTGCAGGCTTTTTGTGACATTAATTAGTTGAAAAGATATTTCTACTATTATTTATCGAACTATTTTATGATTAAATTTAGAGAAAATAATGATAGGATTCTATAATTTACTTATAATTATATTTTAATCATATTGTTTTAAAATTTTTATTCAAGTCTTTAATATTTTATAAAATTATTCACTTAGATTTCTAGAATTTAGATTAAATTGGGACCTAAATTAAAGTAAAGTAAAATAAAAATCTAATAGGTTTTTACAATTTTAATTAGGGACATAAATAAAAGATTTCAAAGATAATTGACTAAAATATAATTAGAGGTAAACTATAGAGACCTATCAGTAATATACCCTATTTTGTTTTATATATATTACCGCTAATGGTGTTGCCGGGGACGTCAAGCATCTCTAGGAAGTTCGCCAGCTCTCCGACGATCGCCAGAGAGTTGCTCGTCAGCTCCCTCGCCTTGTTGAGCAGCTTCTGCAGCTTCGTCTTCAGCTCCCCCTCCGGGAACCCGTCGATGCACGTCTGCTGATACGACATCACCGAGCTCAGCCACGCCCTGATATCCCGCGAGTTCTCACGGATCCGTTCGATCCCCCCGGCGACGATGGCGTCGAGGGAGCGCTTCAGCTCGTCCTTGGAGTCCTCGAACAGCTGCCGGCAGTCCTCCAAGGCCCCGCGGACCTTGGGATCCCCGCCGGCGAGCTGCCGGGTGCGGCTGAAGGCAGCGGCGAACTCTTCTAGGACGACGGCGACGGCGGCCTTCACGAGCTCCTTCGGGTCGGTGGTGTTCTTCGCGACGACTTTGTTCAGGCTAGAGACGCAGGTCTCCCGGTAATCCGTCGACTCGCAGAGCATTTGCACAGACCTAGCCGTCGAGTGCAGCAAGCCGGAGCCGGAGCTGGAGGCGGCGGAGGTAGATTTCGGTTCGGTCGCGGGGCTGTAGAGGGTGCAGACGGCGCCGACTACCGCGAGGAGGAGGACGACGGATGCGGCGGTGGCGCCGACTCGAATTCTGCGGCGCCCGTTGTCGAGGTCATCACGCCGGCGCTCGGACTTGGTGGCAAACTCCTGAAAGGAGGCCATGGAATAATTATATTCCTACCTCCTCTCTCGCTTCTTCTTGATGTCGAGCTTGGCCGGGGAAGAAGAAGGCGAGAGGCGGCGGTGGAGGGGGCTGCTTGGGTGGCTTTTATTTCCGACCTCGGCGAAAGGTCTCTGTTTTGCGGGGAGGAGGGCGGCCGGCCGGGAGAGTTTTTAGCTGACGGATATTCCGCTTAACGGAAAACGGACGGCTGAAGGTCTTACGGTCATTTTGACCGCTCAAGCCAGCGAGTTGACGGTCAACTGAAATAAAGTATTCACCGTGTGGCAATCGTGTCCTACAATTTTGCATTAATTATGATAAAATATTAACACTAATATTTGTTTGTAACGGTCAAATTTAATAAAAATAAAATAAATTTTTTTTTTTTATTAAAAATTATGAATAATATAAAATAATATTAATTATTATATTGAGATACGTGAGATGTGATATAAAGTTAATTCTTATGTTGGGATATGTGAGGGACGTGATATAACTTAGTTATTATTTTAGTAATGCGTGTAGGATATGAAATTAAATTAATTTTTTAATATTAAATTTTATGTATGATGTGATATGCCTGTTTAAAATTAAATCAGGTTAACAAATAAGATCTTAGTATCTATTGCCAAGCTAATAAAAAATCTCACTAGGAAGATTTTTCTAAGATTATGAACTAAAGTTATTTCCAACGCCTCCGTCCTCGGATTTGTCATCCATTCTCTTATTAATGTTAATTCATACAAAATATATATGTATGTTTGTATTTATAATAATAATAATTATTATTATTATTTTTACTGATCTATTTTAAATATTTTTTGTTGTTGATGATTCCTGATCATCCTGCAATGCAGTCAGTGGCCCCTTTTTCCCTCCCAATTCTCCCCTACCATGCAGCCCACATCAAAATCTCAAGCCGCAGCAGATTCCAGTTGTGCCTTTTCGAGGTTCTGGCATCGTGAGTGGTGGCATGATCAGCCCCATGCATGCCTAGCTACGTCTTGCATGGAGGAAGTATTGGCTGGCTTCAGCACTGCTGAGCTGGGTGGAAGAATTCCGAGGCCATGACCACCCCGAAGCCGCTCGTCAGCTTGCCGGAGTCTTGTTTTGTTCCAGCCGAATGAATGGAGTTGCCGAAGTTAGCGTTGTAAGTTGATCGATCTCATAGTTGATCTGGGTTTTGACAGACTAATAGGAGAAAATGTTGGTATCGACTCAACCTGGATTTGATTAAAAATTTTGGATTCTGCTTAATATACTTAGATATTATGTATTTATTGATAGATTGAGAGATGTTTGTTGAGAAAAGTTTGAATCTGAGCTCAGTGTGGATGATCTTCAAGTAGCTGGAGATTCAAGCAACCAACAACAAATAACAAATTACTAACTGCACAGTAGAAGTAAACAAGCTTTGTGATGATGATTTCTTGGTTTTTCGAATCCTTACTCTTTTCTCTTTGGATAAATGCATGAGAGTAAGGATTGGTTTGGTTTGGTTTTGGATCAAACCAGTTGAGCTTTGGTTTAGATTTGGGTTGAAAAAACACGATTTGAAAAGTCATGTGCTGGGTTCGGGTCAATATAACAACTTGTTCTTCGCTCGAGGAATAAATAAAGAGATAAATGGCAACTCCAATTGATTCAACTAAGTCACTCGCCCTAACATTATTTCTATTGTGTACGCTGCTATGAATTGCGAACTGATGTTTAAAAGTGTAGCTCGTGCTCATCCTAATGGTTAAAATGCAAGCTGTATATATGGTGTACGCGTTTATAAATATGTAAGTCATGCACGCTATACGGCTTATTTCTCTTTTTCCCTAGTTATCACCATACGTTAGACATGAATTTCTAGTCAGTACTAAATTATGATATTTTGTAAATTTGCTTGAATTTATGGTTTTACCTATTTGTCATTAATGACATTCTAAATATTAACACTCTTTATGGTCTCATTTTCTTCTTTGTCATCATTTGATTTAAAGTAAGAAAAATGTATTGATTAGGAAAACATTAAATTAGGATCGTTAGGGCATCATAATGTCAAACATACCATCTTTTTTTAAAAGAATGAAGCATTTGGTTTAATATTATTATAATTTTTGATTGATATATTTAAAAATTGAGCATTTATTTTGATAATGTGCTCAAAATATTGTAAAAAATATATAAAATTATCATTATAGAATGATATTTAAATGTCACTTTAATTATGTTAAAGTGATGTGTGATTGGATTGATTTTTATTATTATTTTTTAATATAATATTATTGAATTAAATAAAAATAATTTTTAGATAATATTAATACTTATATATTATTGAATCAAATATTAGTTGCAACTATTCATTGTGGGACCTATATGAATTTTGAAAATATGTAGATTTATCTTCTTGTTTTCCCTATTTTATAAGATATATTATAGAAAGTTCACTCATATATGAATTGGGAATTAATTGCATAGGAATTTTTTTTGTTAGAACTGCTGAGGATAGTTTGGTAAGATATATTTAGGTCTTTAAATTGTATGCATAATATTATGTAAATTTATAATTTTAAAAATTTAATATTTTGAGTTTTAAATTTTTGATATAATTATCAATGAATTTATTTATAATTTTTTTATTACTAAAATTTTAAATTATTTTTCTCTTTTTTTCCCTCACCCTCTCTCTCTCTCCTCTCAGTTGCTGTGCACGTCATGGCAAGGGGAAGAGAGAGAGGAGGTAATTTAGAAAGAGACATTTATATGATAAACACAGAAATTGAGTTAATTTATGAATTTTATTGTAAATCTCAAAAATTATATTTATTACATTTAAAATAGCTTTTTTTTCATTTATCACATCTTACAGTAAATTCTATTAGAAGATTTAACCATAGTTAAATTTCAACAAAATCTCAGCCATTGATCGCATCATTTAACCGTCGACCTTCATGTTAGAGCATCGCGGAGTTGCATTGGTTCCGGCGGCAGCGTATTCACGAGAGGCAGCAACGTATTCACGTGAGGCGACAACATATTCTCGCAAGGCGATAGCGTATTCACGCTAGCATCACTCTGCTATTTGCATCTTCTTCTTACGCGGGTATCGTGAGCGGGCATCGGACCTTTCTGAGGCCGGCGACGACAAAACTCTGAAGCTACAGAAAGGTTCGATGCTCGCTCGCGATGCCGTAAAAGAAGAAGATGCAAATAGCAGAGTGATGCTCGCGTGAATGCGCTATCGCCTCGCGAGAATATGCTACCGCATCGTGTGAATACGCTACCGCCGAAATCAATGCAGCTCCGTGATGTCCTAACATGAAGGTCGATAGTTAAATGATATAATCAATGAGTGAGATTGAGTGAGATTTTGTTGAGATTTAACTATAGTTAAATCTTTTGATAGAATTTACTACAGGATGTGAAAAATGAAAAATAGTTATTTTAGATGTGATATTTATAATATTTTGAGATTTATGGTGAAATCTATAAATTAGCTTAATTTCTGTGTACACTATGTAAATATCCCATTTAGAAATTGTATAATATTTATTGATGTGAATTATAATGGGAGAGGTAATAATTATTCCTATTTGGTGCATACAAAAAAATCATAATTAAAACTATCACGATAAAATTTTTTAATGTATTTTAAAAATTATTTTATATTTATTCTGCATAAATTTTAATATTAAATAATTATTTTAGTTTATATTTAATGTAAATTTTAGTATAATTAATTAATTTTATTTTATATGATATATATATATTTTAAAAAAAAGTAAATTTAATCAAATGATTTTTTGATTCGGTGACCACATCTCGCGGCCTTCTTTCAGCCACGGAGAAACTGTCCACCGGCACAATCGTCAAAAAAAATCCACTAGCTGTTACGTCCTGCCAGCTGTAAGCTGTCGTGGATGCGGGTAATTGATCCCAGAACAGCCAAGTTCTCCACGTGGCTTTGAGAGAACGTCACATCAACGGACTCCAGCCGTAACGGCCGAATTTCGCTTTCAAAATTAGATGAGTATGGTCACCTCCGGTGGACGTAATTGGTCGCCTCTAGACTAGGTCGAGCCAGTAATTATGTAAGATGAATAATAAGAATAACAAGGGTAAATTACACCGATTCTCTGAGTTTAAGGCTTAATAACAGACAAATTTATCTTTTTAAATTTATAATATTGAGTTTATGAGTTTTTAATAAATTATTAAATAATTTTTTTGTATTATTAAAATTTTTTAAAATTACCATTATATCCCCTCTCTATCTCCTGTCGATCCTTGAGCGCGCGAGATCTCACAGCCGTCGGCGTGTCGCATGCCCCGCGTGAGGCCGCAAGGGACGGCCACGGCTGGCAGCCCTGGGTCCTGGGACCGTCGCAGCCCTACCGGCAGAGGCTGTAGTAGTCCTTGTGGTTTGACTCGGTGCGCGCGAGGGCTGTTGGCGGGACTGTGGTCGTCCTTGCGGCACGCGAGGGCTGCTGGCGGCGGCCGTCCCTACGGCCTTGTGCGGGGCGTGAGACCCCGCCGATGATCGGGGGACCTCGCACGTGCAGGGATTGGCAGGAGAGAGGGAGGGGAAGGGAGATGGGGAATATAATGTTAATTTTAAAAGTTTTTTAATAATAAAAAATAAAAAGAACTTATTTGATATTTTTTAAAAATTAAGGAATTTTGATATTATAATTTAAAAATGTGAATTTGTATGTTATTAAGCTTTAAATTCAGGGACTTCGGTATAACTAATAATAATAATAATAATAATAATAATAATAATATACCGGCATTTTTGAACACACAAGCTCACTAAATTTATAATCGAAACAATGCATATTTTCAAACATTTCAATTTGTAATATGCTGTTTTAAGATAATTATATTTTTTTCTCAAATACAGTTATTTTCAAATTGATTTAATTGATGTACAAATGTGATTAAGTGGCCATTTAGTTAAATATTATTTTAATACTATATTATATTATTTAAAGAAACTAATTATTTAATTTAATAATTTTTAAAATATTTTTTTAAAAAAAATATAAAATAATTAATTAAAAAATAAAATTTAAATATTATTATATTTAAATAATTTGATATAATAATATAATAATAATTAGCTAAATGTTCTTTAAAATAATAAATTTATAAATTTTAAATTGTTTCCCGTTTCATGGATCATGTTAGATTTTGAGTTTAATTTTTAATCCCAATGAGTAACATTTTCATACAAATTTAAAATTTAAATTTGTTTTAAATTTGTACATTTTACATATTATGTTAAATTTATTTAATTTTAAGTTTAATTTTGCACATATCTTAAGATGAATATTAAATATATTTTATATACTATATATTTTGAAATATAATTTATATAAGAATATTATCATTTAAATTTTTAGCTTAATCAAAATTAACTTAACTAAACAAATTCAAATCAACTTGTTAAAATTTCTGTTTGGGAAATCCTCATTATTACTTCAATTTAAATTTAAGTTTAAAAGGGATAATTACACATAGGTCTTTGAATTTAATGCTTAATAACATACAGTTTCACATTTTTTAAAATTTAACATTAGTGTCCTTGAGTTTTAATAAATTATCAAATGAGTTTTTTTTTTATTTTTTATTATTAAAAATTTTTAAAATTACTATTTTACCCGTCCCCTTCTCTCTCTATCCTCAAGCACGTCGGCCGCGCAGCAGGCGACGGATCGCATGGCCTCGCGTGCGCATAGATTGGGAGGAGAGAGAGGCGATCGCTGCGAAAGCGCAAGGCCGCGTGCCGCCGGCAACGTCCGCGTTCCCGTGGCGTGCGCGACCCACCGGCATCACGCACACCGCGTGGGGCTGCTCGCCGCCGGAGGCTTGTGCGGCCGTGCGGCTTGCGTGACCCTCTGGCTACGTGCAGCCGCCCGCGTACGCGGCGATCGGGAGGAGAGAGAGGTCGGGGAGGAGAGAGAGATTGGCAGGGTAAAATAGTAAATTTAAAATTTTTAATAATAAAAAAATAAAAAAAGTCCCATTTGATATTTATTAAAACTCAGGAATCTGATGTTGTAATATTAAAAACATAAACTTATTTGTTATTTAGTGTTAAACTTAGGAACTTGGGTGTAAATATCCCTAAAACATTAATATATTATGAAACTGGTTCTAATTATAATTAATTAATGAGATCAATTTACATTAATCTCAAGCTAATTTGCCTGCCAGATGAACACGTATAAACATATTGAAATGTTGATTATTGAGTTAATAAAATGGATAATGTCATGTATGACCCAATATATTGATTTTAGTATACTTCGAGACTTCAAAGTTTTCTATGATATATTTACAAAATTGCAATCCATATTGATGCTGAGATCTATGTGCTATTATTAAAGTATATATATTAGTTGGGACTTGAATGTAATTTCCCCATATAAAAACATATACAGCGGAATATATTTACTTAGTTATACTCTAAAAATTCAAAATTTTCTATTACATATTTATAAAATTGCAATCCAAATTTAAATTGATGCTGAGATCTGCATGTCATTATTAAAGTATATCTATTCGTTGGGACTTGAATGTAATTGCCCCATATAAAACATAAATATTTAAAGGGCAATTTCACTCAGGTCCCTGAATTTAGGGGTTATTATCACACAGGTTCATATTTTTAAAATTATATCATCGGGGTCCCTAAGTTTTCAAAATTTATTATCTGGGTCTTTTTTTAATTTTTTTATTATTAAAAAATATAAAAATTACCATTATACCTTTACCCTCTCTCTCTCNCCGGTGTCGTGCGGCCGCGCGAGGCAGCAGGAGGCGATGCGGTGACGGCACGGCTGTCGGATCTGATGGAGAGAGGGAGAGTAAGGGTATAATGGTAATTTTTATAGTTTTAATAAAAAAAATAAAAAAGGGACCAGATGATAAATTTTGAAAACTTAGGGATCTCAATGATATAATTTTAAAAATATGAATCTGTGTGATAATAATACTTATTTAAACTCAGAGACCTGGGTGAAATTTGCCCATATTTAAATCCGTCACGCCGTATTGCCAGCTGTCATCATGACTCCGGGCCTGGCCGGTGGTTAATAATTTAGAATGTAGAACGGGGGAGGCGAAGATCTCGCCGTGACGGCGAGACGAGACGGAGCGAGCTGTGGAAAAGAGAGAGAGAGAGAGAGAGATGCTGCGTGCTCTGATGCTTTTGAGCTGCATTTGCAGTTGGCATGCTAGATCTGTCGACGGCGACACGGATTCGGACGATGGTGAGCTTCAGATTGTCGTTGGCCTTCACTTCTGGGTTGCATTCCTTCTTTTTTGGTTTTGGAGGCAGCGGAGGATAGGTGCTCTCTGCTGCCGATGCCGCGTTCTTGAAAATAAGATTGACTTCTATGTTACGCCTTTGAGACTGTAGATGATGTCTGCGTTTTTCTTAGTTTTCGGTTGTGCTGAGTTGCTATCTGCAGCATTGGTTGGATTCTTAGGTCTTTTTTTGTGAGATTGTACTTTTCTTGAATAGGGTTAGATCTTCCGGTCTGGGCAAATCAGAGAATTACTTTATGAATTTGTCTCGTTCTTTCTAGAGGAGAAACATTTAGAATGTCATGAAATTCAAGTTGTGTTGGTTAGCCGAGTTGTGCTGAATTCCTATGTTTTCGGTTGCATGTGCAGTATCGGCTCTCAATGTCTTCTACAGTAGCGTGTATTTAGCGGGTCAGCTAACTGGTTGGAATCAAAGTGGCGGTGACCCTTGTGTTCACTCATGGAAGGGCATCACATGTTCCGGCTCATCGGTCACAGAATTGTGGGTTTGAGGCTTCTGAGTGATTTATTTACATGCATTATCGCTTTACTCAAGAATTGCTTATGTGAATCTGTTCCACAGAAAGCTGTCTGGATTGGGACTTAATGGAAATTTGGGTTACGAGATGGACAAGTTGAAGTCTTTAGTTGAACTGTAAGTCTCATGACTGCTGCGACGCTTTTGGTCTTACAGGTTTGATTTGATATTTCGTTGAGTGATGCAGTGATTTGAGCAATAATAATCTTGGAGGGGGAAACATAATTCCTTACAACCTACCGCAAAATCTACAGAGGCTGTAAGTAATGGGTCATATACGTTCATTTGTAATTAATTCACTTTCTAATTATGGACGCAATGTGCAGAAACCTTGCTCAGAACCAATTCACTGGAGGCCTTCCTTATTCAATCTCACAGATGACATCTCTTCGATACCTGTGAGATTGCTTGTGGCTTTTATTGTACTCCCTTTCCCTGTCTGTGTAAGTCCATGAACTGAACTAAAGGTCTGCTGGTAAATATAGGAATGTTGCGCATAATCAACTTCGGGGTGATTTGTCGGATATGTTTGGACAACTACATAATCTTGAGACTATGTGAGTATATGCTGTTAAGCTAAGTTACAATGCTTTTTTTTGTGGAAGTAGGGATGTTGCGTGGGGGAAAACATGACCTTCATTTGGAGGTTTGCCTTTCCTCTTAGCTAATATGCTATGGCGACTAAACTCTAAATTGGGAGTTCATCTTCATCTCATCAACTAACACGGTACTTGATATACTGAATTTTTGTTTCTTGATGAGTGTTGTGTATGTGCTGCAGAGACCTATCTGTCAATTTTTTAACTGGCTATCTTCCACAAAGTTTCAGCTCCTTATCAAGTTTGACAGCTCTGTAAGATAGATCCTGACTTGATACACATTGTGGTTATTAATCTTAAATAAAGGATTCCATACTGATAACCTTCAAAAGTTTTTCAGTTACCTACAAAATAACCAGTTTATGGGTTCTATAAACGTTCTTGCCAATTTGCCCCTTAATGACTTGTGAGTTCTATAATTTCCACTGTTTTTGCTAGAAGAAAAGCCAATTTATAATGAAAGTGTATTAAGAACTATATGCTTCTGCTACTTAGGGATGTTACAAACAACCGATTTACTGGTTGGATTCCAAATGAACTGAAGCAAATTAACAATCTGAAGTAAGTTTTTATTGCCATTGAAAACAAACAACTATTTGCTGGCTGCACTGGATCTAATTACAGGTCTGATTGAATTTTCAGCACTGATGGTAACTCTTGGAGTATTGGGCCTGCTCCCCCCCCACCTCCTTATACTCCTCCGCCTTCTGGTGTACATTCAAACCCTAGTGGCAGCAATAGCCTATCTGGTTCTGGTGGTAAAAGTTCTGGTGTAGGGGGGGGAGGGATAGCTGGTATCATCATATCTGTTCTTGTTCTTGGTGCAATAGGTGCGTACATCTTGTGGAAGAGAAGAGCAATTAAACCTTTAAGGGAAGAAAATCTTGAACAAGATCAACCTTTTGCACTTCTTGCATCCAAGGAGAACAAAGGTAAGCTTGAGATTATCATGTTTGTTATGATCATGATCTGAACAATGATGTTGTTCCATTCTAAGAGATTCAAAATGGTTTTGAAACTACTAGATTTATTTTAATTTTCCATATTTTTCTCACATAAATTAGTGATTCAGAACAGGAAACTTGCATTATACTTTGACAATTGTTGCATGATAGCTGATACTATTAGTACCTTGAAAGAAGAAATTTCTAGAAGATTAGCATAAAGAAAAATCTGCCAAACTCGTCATTATATCATCTTTTGCCTTATATCTCTAGTTTGTGGTGGAAGCATCACAAAACAATTAAAATGAAAATATGTTGCTAACTAATTTGATTTGGCAAGTTTCAGTCATGTGCTTTATATGAATCCCAATATGCCCTCTGAGTAAATTCCAAATATATTCTTTCCAATAAAAAAAAAACATTCCAAAATATATTCTTTCTGGAACATTTTATTTACTAGTATGCAAAATACATTCATGTAAATTTAATGTTCAAGTTAACGTCAGGAACAATCCACAACTACTTTACAAGAAATGTAAATATTTCAAATGCTCATATTGATTTATACTCTAACTATTTTTGGAGGCGATATTGTGTTTATGTTTTAGGTCTGGATGAGTTCATCAGTCTGCAGTTGTATAATTATGTTTCTGTTGAAATGTTATTTGCAATAAATTCTGTCTTATGCGTATATTTCATGGATTCTGTGTCTATATGCAATTAAAATGTTACTGAAAGCTACTTCTGACAACTAGTAAGGAACTAAAAGATATATGATTTTTCAGGAACTGTTCTCTGAGGGTTGTAAGTATTTGCTTCAAATCTTTATGTTATTTTCAAGCACGTCACTGAAGGAATTCTCGTATACTGTCTATTATCATATATGTGATTTATGCATTTGTCATTATATAAATTTCCAGAACCATGTTATGATGCGGGTTGGAAAAATGAATAATGATAATTTTTAATTTTTAATCAGCAAAATTAATTAGCAGATTACTTTAATCAAGTGCAAAATATTTTTTAAATAAATTATATGATAAATAATATTTTTTAATTCTGTAAATTTAAAATATTTTAAAATTAAAATTATAGTAGATCGTCTGATAAATAATAATTTATTAAATTAAATTAGGGCGTCAATTTTAATTTAAAAAATTAGATCTGAGATTTAGAATTACAAACAGATATCTCACAAATAAATCTAATTGTAATTTAACTCTTAAATTCAAGTTTATGGTCTTGCAATTAGAGCCAAATGAATAATTCAAGTTAAGCGAATAATTTTATTATTGAAATGAGATAATTAGATTAGTTGACTTGTTGAGAAATTATACCGACTTGGGTCATAGAAGACTGATACGAGATTGAAGAGCTCGAACGCGACAATGTCACCACAGGAGAGGTGCTGCGCTCGAAACTGATGAACAACTAGAGGTGGAGCCAGCTTGTCACAGACGAAGCCGAGATGCTGGAGCTAGTGTGCAGAGAGAAGTCTGGAGCGGTCACACGTGGGCTGCTCGCACGTGCTCGCGGTGTGCTCTCATAGGCGGGCTGTACGACAGGGTGGCACGGGTCGGTGATAGCAACTCGGGTTGTCGCAATAAGTCAGAGGTGCTCGATGTTGCACGGTCAGTAGGGCAGAGAGGTCTCGAGTGTGAGATGCGAGGCCGTCGACTGTTTTCGAACAGAGCTTGCAGGTCAGGTAGCTGAAAAAAGGGAGGGATTTTTTTTTAAAGGAAGGATAACTAAGTTGTTTTAAAGATTCTCACCTAATATTACCCTCTTCCTTTCTTTCATCGACCCCTTAACTTAGATATAGGCTCTGAGAAAATTCAAACATAATTTATTCATCAAATGTAATCTCTCATTACAATAAAATACCAAATAAATAAAGCAAACATAAAACTAATTCCTTTATAGTAAAATAAAAGCAGCTCTAAATATGATGAGAATCAAATCTCCCAAATTTGCTCCGAATTAAATTAAATTAAATCAAATCTGGATAAGATAATATGGAAATCTCCAATTAGCCTTGATCAATTTCAATTTGAACTTGAATCTTCATTATATGGTCATCTTGACCGTTAAATTTAATACTGATCCGTGTCTCCACCATATTAAGCTTCCTATACTTTGTGGGTTTCCTAAACTGACTTGCTCAATAAATTGTACGTGGTTGCTTATTCAAAATAACAAACAATTGAACTAAAAGTTCTGCACTTGTAGGGCACAGTTTTGTGTTCTAACCGTGTTATATCATGTCATTTTGGCATCTCATCTGTGAACGACATGCGGGCTTCATGGTCTCTTTATTAAGTCCTTCCATTTGTGGTAAGAATCTATTTTTGTTCCAAAGTTGATTTGCTATAATTTGTTACATTTGTAGAGCCACCAAAGTTTGTCTCGTCAGCTATGGTCCATTGAAACCTTTTAATGCAACGCTTCTTAAATTATTGTTCCAAATCCTTGTTATTTAATGACAATAACTGGAATGTGTACCTGCATTTTTTTGGATTCTCCAGCAAATATTTGTTGATCTTCCCATTTCATTTTATACTAAACGATTTGTAATATGCATATCAGTCTTTAGTCTAGTCACATCCTTCTGATGCACGGGTATGCTTGATTTTCATGTTACAGAGATGACATCTATTCGAATCAATTCTACAGTTGATGCACCAATGTTCAAGCATGCAGTTGATACAACAACATTTCAGCCAACTCCTATAGCTTTAAAATCGCCTCCGGTGGATAGGAAAAACATATCATATAATGAAGATTTGCCAAAGAGCATGCCAATGAAGAAAGCAAAAACTGCTTCCATAAAAGCCACAGTGTACTCCGTTGCAGAACTGCAAGTTATTACGGATAGCTTTAATGTGGATAATCTTATTGGAGAAGATTCTTTTGGACGTACATATAAGGCTCAATTTACTGACGGAAAGGTGTGGATTGTACTTCAAACTTAGCTTTTATTCTGTAGGATTCGGTGCTAATATGAATTGCTATTTATTCCTTGTTTTTATTTATCATTGAACTTGCTTTGATCTTTAAAGAAAATTGCTGCAATCATATGCTGGTGTATAATACAAAATAAATGACGACCAAATTCACCTGGGAACTTGAATTTTGAATTATTTGTTTTTTCCTAAAAAATGAGTCATTTGAAAGTTGATGCTATCCTTTATGCATATCTTTTATGTGTAAATAGCAGTAAAATAGCAATTAACATAAGAGATATATGTATCTTTCATGCAGTGTCCGGTGAGGAAAAGTGATGGAAAAAAGGAAAAATGCTTATAGGATGTTAGGAAAGTTGATGCAGGATAATGCTCTGATACTGAAGTTGATGCAAGACAATAAAGACAAATGCAAGGTGAACGAAGATAAAGTGGTTAAGGTTTGGAGGAAGGGAGAAAGAGGAGGAAAAATTTTAAGTATTAGTCCTATATACAGAGGAGTCAATCTCATCCTAAAATAAAGATAAATATGTGAGACCAAATAACATAACATAAAATAAATAAATAAAACAAATTTGATTAATTTAAACAAATATAATAAATTTTTAAATAATAAAACAAATAAAATAGAGATAATTTGCATAAATTCTATCCATTTATGGCATCAAGGAGCGTAATCTAATATGCATCATCGATCTTCAGGATATTCTTATCAATTTTCCTCAGGAGGGTAGAACTTGACCTAGTCAAGTAAGAGGGTCAAATATTTTTAGGTGTATTTTTATTGGATTTTTGTCAATCTATATCTTTAGGTAATCAAGTCAACTCATGATAGCTTATTCCTCGACATGTCCAAATCATCTGAAAAAGTTAAACATCACTAATATCTTAATTTCAAATAAAAATTATCAATTCATTAAGAATTATTTGATTTGCTCTTTATTTGAAGTGAATTTAATTAATGGACAATTAGATAAAACTTTAGAAGGTTAAACTTTATTAGATATTACTAGTGAATCAAAATAAATCACTAAATTTGAAATACTGAAAGTTGCATTATTTTTAAAATCTTGTGGCAAATACATAATTTAACTGATTGGCCCAATCTGATTAAAAACTTTAAATTAACCTTCATGAACTTTAATTTACTTAAATTATCATATAATTATTTTCAAAAAATTTTGCATTCATATGTAATAATTATTTACTAAATTGTTGTTTTTTGTATTTCATAATTGCAAATGAGAATGCAGATATAAACTCTACTTAAATAACTCTCTAATATGCCATAAATAAAACCAAGAGAAATTAAATGCATGTAGAATTACTAACTAAAAATTTAAGATTTATCTACTAACTCAATTTAATTATTAGTATGTAGGTAGTAGGGGTATATAAGGACATGCTCCTTGAAAATACTATTCAATTAATGATCATAGAGGAACCATGCCTAGATACTTCTTCTCGAAGAGAGAGGGTGAGTCTGTCCTCATTACTCATCTTTAAGAATAGGAATGTTTTTACTTTAGGGAATACTCGCACTTTTATATTAGAGGATATGTTGGCAAACAGTTGGGAGATTTTCTTGCACTTGCTATTTTGCTAATGAAGGAAATAGCGACAGGTAATGGGGGGTTTCCTGCGGCCACTATTTTCATTAGAGTAAAGTTGGTGGAAAGGGGAGGGACTTGCTCGAATTCACTATTTTGCTAATGGAGGAAATAGCAGTGGGTAATAGTGGTTTCTTACATATGTTATTTTTATTAGAGGTAATGTCGACGAAAGTGGAGGAACTTTCCCATACCTACCATTTTGCTGATGAAGGAATTAATAGCTGATAGTGAGAGGTTGCCACAACCACTATTTTTACTAGAGGTAAAGTCAATGGAAAGCTAGGGGATTTGTGCGTATGCACTATTTTATTGTTGCAGGAAATAGCGGCGGATAAGCAAAGTAAGGGAGTGCCTATTGTAGAGTAACTGTATCTGGACACTACCGCCTGAGGAGAAAGGATGGTGAGCTTGTCCTTAGTGCTTCATCTTCGATTGGTCATGTAGGTTCCGATAATGATACGTAAAATGAAGCACAAAAGTGAGCCCTAAAAACTTAAATGAAATAGTGAGATACAATAGGTTAATTTAATACAAAATATTATTAATTTGATGTAGGAGAAATATAGATATAAATATAAATTTAAGATCAATAAATTTAAATGATAATTTTTCCTCAAATAAATAAATTTTTTTTATAATTTAATTATGCGATAAATCAAGTTAATTTCAAATTCTACAAATTGAACTTTTTAAAAATTTAAAGTTAATAGGATCAATGGAAAAAATGTTTTACCGAACAGATCTAGGTAGTCATTTAAATTCAATAAATTAAGTTTAGAGTTCTAACATTTTAATTTATTTTCTCTGAAACATAAAATTTTAGCAATTAACTTTCTCTCAAATATAATTTAGAGTTCATTTAATTTAGCAAGATCAAATAATGAGATGAATTCATTCATGTTTGATTTCAAGAAGACCAATAACATTTAAAATAAGTTGAAAAATATACCTTAATCAAGAAATTCGCAACCTGTAGAAGATTCATGTGTCGATGAGGCTGCGACAGCAAGATTTCTCCTAGTTGGCAAAACAAAGGTAGATAGGGTTGTTGTTTGATGGCAGTCTTGGACAAAAAGAGGTTGTAGATCTCGCTTGCCATGAAGGATGCCAAAGTGATGGACATTGGGTAGTTGGGGCTAGTGCACATGTGCGCGTGGGCAAGGGGCCTGCAGGATGTTGAAGGAAGTAGGATTGTAGGGTAGCGTGATACCCTAGTGGCATGTGAGCAGCTACACGACATGGGCCATGAGATCGTGAGCGTATATCGTTGAGAAAGCTTGCATGCATGAGGGCTAGCCTTTGGGGGGTGGGTTGCATGGGTGGGCACTCCTGTGAGTGGGGATTGGTGCTTGTGCGAGAGTGTAAAGGGTTGGATGGGGTTACTTGTGCAGTAGTGTCGTGACAATGGGATGGAACCTGACTGCGTGGAGGCGAAGGTGGAATCTGAGGGTGCAAAGACAGAGGTGGGACTGAACTTTGATACTAAAATTGATGCGGGACAGTGAAGACATATTCATGACAAATGAGGTTTAAAGGAATCAGAAAGAGGATGAAAATTTTGGAGAATAGAAGAATGACTAGAGTTTCAAGGATTCTCATCTATAGTCCCCCACCCTTCTCTTATCGGATATCAATTCCTTTTAGAATTTTTAAATCAACTCATTCGAAGGCTAGATTGCAAACAAAGCAAATTTCATTAATCAAAAGACTTGTTATATGTAAAGGGACTAATCTCATTTTAAAATAAAAATAAACATGTGACACTAAACAAGCATATAATTTAAAAATAGCGTAAATTAATAAAATATCTTTAACTAATTCAAATCCATAACAAACTTGCTAAATAACAAAATAGAATAAAATGGAGAAACTACATTAATTCTATCCATCCATGACATGAAAGAGCATGATCTAATCTGGTTCATTGATCATCAAGATCTCTATGAAAATGTTTAAGTAAGGTAGGTTATATAAATCCTTTGTATCCATTGCACTTTATCAATTAACAAATTCTCATTTAGCTCTAAGTATTTAAGAGCATTTCGTATAGTTTCTTGTTATTTCTTTTTTTGTCATCATCTTCCTTTTTGTATATGGCCAAAGTTTAATAACTTAATTTTCTTTATTGGAGCTTTAATTGGCCTATGATGTATATGTTCAAATCATTTAAGTCAATTCTCTCTGAGTTTATCCTCAATTGATGCTATTTTAATTTTTTCACAGATGTACTCATTTCTTATTATGTCTTTTTGTATATACACAGTTATCTACCTTAACATTTTTATTTTATTTGTACCTTAGTATCCTTATTTTATTTGTATACTTTTCTCTTTGTAGATCAGTATTTAACACTATATATTATTATTGGTTTTATTACGATTGTATAATATTTATCTTTATGTTTGAGTTGAATAAATTATTCTTATAACCATCAATAGCTTTATCACCAAGTTGGTTTTGACTTCATTAAGTTCCTTGACATAATTAGTATGGATAACTTAATCATCATGATTCTTGTTGACTTAATTATTTTCCCTTTTACAATTTTTTTAATTATGTTTCTACTACTAGTCATGTTGCTCCTGTGTATTTGTTTTTGTTCAAGTTACTTATATGTCATCTCGTTTTATTGTCTTGACAATGCATCTTTTATTTTTTATTGTACTTGTCCATACTACTTTGCATATTTTTCACAACTTGATAGTCAGGAAATGTTACTCCCACTCACAATATAGTAATTAGTTACTCTGTTTTAAATTGCCATGTATTCATCACAATTTTTTATTAGTAACTTTTTTATTGCCAAACATGGCTTTCGTGGAAGGTATATTGTAAATTTGTTCTAGTCCATTGGATATTCTTTTTCATTGTGACTTCTTTATTTTAGAAGCTTATTAATTCACTAATGGCATCCTTTCATTATACCCCCATTTTCTTATTAGTAGAACTAAGATATCTACTTGTATGGCATATTTAGAGTCAAAATCACATGCTTAAAACTATTTTGATGCGAAATATTATGCGTGATATAATTTTAATTAGAGATCAGTCAATAATCTTAACAGATGATCATAAAATTGTTCAGGAATATTTACTGATGATAATCAGGCAATAATTAAGAAGTTATAAGTTCGAGAAGTAAATTGATTTTAAATATTTAGAATCAAGTCCAAATAATATCTAGCTAATTTGCCGACTGATCCGAGATTACTCCATCTCAACAAGTCAAAACCAGGGTATGCAGTAAGGGGTATTCTCACAATAAAATATTACCCAACAATAATTTAATTATACGATAATGTTCAGGTCACAGAGGTGAGCAAATCAAGAAGTTTCGATAACAGACATCACAACAAGATCTTGCAAAATATTCGAGATATTCAATAGGGGTTTTAGATATACCTCAGGTGGAGAATCTTTACCACAGCGTTGAGTCGCAGTTAGGCCTGTCAACGGATCGAATTCGGGTCGGGTTANCATATATATTGTGAAATATAAACTGAGCATTATAAACTATAATCTACTAATATATGTAAGAATCTTTTATTAATTAATTATAGTGACGCTCTTTACTTGAGCCTTCCAATAAAAAGATTATTAGCCACAATATAACCCTGTATGAACTACAAATTAGATTACATAAACGGATCGGATTTTAAACGGGTCGGGTCAATGGTGATCCATATCCGATCCATTTATTTGTAAATGGATCGAGTCAGTAAACGGGGCGGATTGACGGGTCAAAAAAAAATTCATTTGGGGTTTAATCGGATCGGAACTCGGATCGGATCGGGTCATGATCCGATCCATTGACAGGCCTAGTCGCAGTATCCCGTTTGATAAATAAGCATGAGCAGCACAACCGATCAGTGAGGATGGTGCGGTGTGGTGCTTCGTACCCGTGATTCGTGTCGGATGGATCACTCGTTGGCGAAGATGTTGCCGATGACAGAACAACAGGCCGGAGTGGGAGATGGAGGCTATCGGGCGTGACGAGCCAACAGTCGCGGAGTGCGAGCACTAGAGGATTGCCACCAAAGGAGGCGACCACGTCTCGGCGACAGTTTGTTGGCGCACACAAACTACTGACGAGGGGCGGTCGGTGTTCGGCGCCGCAGTGATGGCGAGATCACGCACAGCGTAGGCAACAGTGCTGACAACTAGCTAACTGGGGGGAGGGGGGGGGCGTCCTGTGCCAACAGAGGAGGAGAAAAGAGCTTTAGGACAAGAAATTATAACATGGGGCCTGGATTTTTGATTAGTTGGAAACAGAGAATTGAGAGAGAAGAGTTGGGAAATACTTTAAAGTTTTTTAAAGTATTTAGGGATTTTCATCTAAGGTCCCAACCCTTTCCTTCATTGGAATATAACACAATATTTCAAACTCAAAATGATTTTATTCAAGAATTAAGAAAAAACACTAGTTATGCCTTTTTATAGGCCTATTACAATCGAAATTCAAATTGCGAAAATAAAAAGTTATTACAATATGCCAAATGTGAACATCTAAAAAGAGAAAAAAAAGTAAATGAAATTAGCCCAAAATTTAGAATATTCTCATTCAAATCAATAAATTGATTTAATGAGATTTGTTATCCACTGATCAGCCACCAATCATGTCTGCTACCAAATTTGCTGATGTTAATCCTCCATCTAGATTGAAGCCACGTGGTGAACTCTCGGACATCAAGTGTAGACCCTACCTAGAATAAATTGACGGTCTGATGGTGTCGTGTCCCCACCATATTTCTTGTGCAATTGACAACTTCAGACATTTCAAATTACTTTCAGATTTACTACTAATCCATGTGATTGTAGAACTTTTAGGCCCTGTTTGTTTGGAAGTTAAAAATTAATCTAGTTTAATTTTAACCTGGCATATCACATCACACATAAAATTTAATATTAAAAATTAACTTTATTTCACATCTTACACACATTACTAAAATAATAACTAACTTATATCACATCCCTCACATATCCCAATATAATAACTAACTTTATATCACATCCCTCACATATCCCAACATAATAACTAATTTTATTTCACATCATTCACAACTTTTAATAAAAAAATATCTCTATCCAAGTTTAATTTTAACCTTGTCTTTTAGTGCTAGTTGTACATATCCTCCTTAAATCTAGTAAACTCTGCCTAAAAACATTATTCCTAAGTTTTATGTTGTCTCTATCCTTTACATCATTTGCAATTCTATGTTTTTTATTAATTTCCTCAAAAAACAAAATATCCATTTTTTGAGCTCCTGGTACAACAAGAATTGATCCAGTGTTATATCAATGCCTCGGCTTTTATTTGATTAGCAGAGCTCTATATAACCAAATTAAACTATGTACTACCAAAGCAACTTTCTTGAGATTTTATTTTAGGCATTTTTGATATCTTCATTGTATATACGTTATTCAACTTGTGGAAGTTTCTATTATCAATTAAGAATGTATTGTGCTAGAACCATCTTGATGCTGGAAAGAAAGGAACAGTTCAAAACTTAGATGCTCATCACAAGTATATTTGAATGTTAGTTAGATGATGAAAATTCTATGAGGCTATTCATTCACATAGAATTCAACGAGCAATTTCCTAGATCTTTTGTTTATTCCATCAACACCTTTCTTTTAATTTATTATTTTAATTTACTTGTCTGTTTTTGTATCTACATGATTATTCCATTTTACTTTTCCCCACCTCACTTTCGTTTTTAAGAAAAAAATTATTAAGGCAACTGAGAGATTTTCATTATTATTAGCATAGTAAACATAGTAATGCTACAATATTAAAGCAGTGTGTTAAATCTTGCTGAAAAGGTTCTGGCAGTGAAGAAAATAAACTATTCCTCCTTACCCAGTGAAAGGTCTGACAGCTTCCTTGAGTTGGTTACAATCATCTCACGAGTGCATCATCCAAATCTATCTGAGCTAGTGGGCTACTGTTTTGAGCATGGGCAGCACTTGCTGGTGTTTGAGTTTCATAAGATTGGCTCACTGCAAGATGTACTTCATCTTACTGATGAAGACAGCAATGCATTAAGTTGGAACACTCGTGTGACGATTGCACTTGGGACTGCAAGGGCTTTAGAGTGAGTATACCCCCTTCAGTTTATTTTTCCTAGATCTCCCTTTTACTTTTATTTTGATATTAAGCTGCTGTTTTTTGCAATTACCTCCCGCAAGCTTGGCATTGAGGTTTTAATTCAGAAAATAAAATTGTTCCTATATGCACCATCTTTCCAGTTGGGTTCATCATACGGTGTAAATCCAATTTTCCTTGTATTATAGTGCTTGTTTTCTTCTATTCTACCACCTTAACAATATATAGCTATTAGACAAGCAGTTCAAGGCATGTAAAATTTGATTTCTGAACCGTCATTGCTATAGTCTTTTTTTTTTTTGAAAAGTTTAGTCTTTTTCTCTCTAATGCTTTCGCCATATTTGAAGCATATTGCTTTTGTTGCAAATTAGAATTTTTGTTGTTTGGAGGATGACATACGTACCTGTCAAATCGGAGCCCAAAAAGTTTCAAAAACTTCTGTCAATATTTATATTTATTTCATATAATACACATTGAAATATTAAAAATCAACTTTATTTCACACCCTACACAAATCTTAATCTTAAATTAACTTTAGTTTATATCCTAAACATATTTTACAACAACAACAACAATAACCAAGCCTTAATCCCACTAGGTGGGGTCGGCTACATGAATCCTTTGTTTCCATTAGTGGCTTTAGTCTAACTACACATTTAACACCTAAACTTTCTAGTTATCCGTGGCTTCTCACATTCTTTTAGATATTGCACGTCATCGCAACTCCTTATTTTACCATCAGTTACCTCTAGGCTAACCCATGGTCTAGCTATAGTTATTGATTGCCTTATGTCGCCTTTTGGTCAGCAAGTAGTAATCGGAGAGTGATGGAGGGGCAGAAGAACTCCTTTCATGGCATTTGGCAAGGCAGTAATAGATGTCAGGGTTGATGGATGGCGGCAACAAGTGATGGCTAAAGAATATTTAGAATGTTCAATTAGATTGGCAATAACAAATAATCAGGGAGTTAATGAATCATAGATGATATTTAAAAGGATTTTGGGGCCTTTTAGTAAATACAAACTTTTAAGTGTTATACATGTAATCGAACTTGGATTGAGTGCTTGTTGTAGAATTAGAGGGGGAATGAAGAAGAGGGGGAAGAAGAGTGGAGGGGAAGAAAGATTTAAAGGAAATAATTTTATTATTTTACCAAAACTAACTAGTACAAAGATATCAGGTCTCTTAAATGACATAACATTTTACCTAAATAATTAAATGTTCAAAAAGAAAACATAATAAACTAAGTAATTCTCTTTATTAATATTTAATTCCCTCCTTTCTTGTGCTTGGAATATTTTAATTTAAAATTACGTGAATTTACAACCAAATCTCTATCAATGTTGTTTATGCTCATATTCTTTATGCAATGCTTGCACATGCTATACTTATAATTTGGTACTTTGATCAAGAGATCAAATAATGGAGGAAAGAATATTAATAAAATGAATTCGACTTGATTCAACCAAACTCAAGTAAAATGAAGGGTGGTAGGTGAATATCTTTTTATCCTACCTACCAAAGTTGAATTTTCCTCATCACTTTTACCAAAAGTTGAATTTTCTTCCCTCTACCTAGTAATAATTGGAATTTTCTTTTCCTTTAATGTATTTTATTTTTGAAAGAAACCTCTTTCTCCTTTTCTAAAAGCTTATTTTATGTGTATTTATTTCTTATAAATAGGCGACTTTTGTATTTGAATTCATCCAAGAATGAGAGAAAAAAACTTCTAAGGCTTGTGTTTGAAGCCACTTCTCCCTTTTCCCTCTCTCTACAAAATTTTTTATATTTCTAAGCCCCCATATTGCTTAGGCTTTCTTTCGAAGGGTTATCAACTTGTGAGGTTTAAGTAGTTTTGGATCAAGTGGCATCAGAACTAAGGTTACTTCAATACTTGATTTATGGTATTAACCAAAAGTAGTCACAAAAGATCCGGAAAGCCTCTTACAAGTTTTGAAGTATTTTAAAGAAAAAATCAAGCCACTATGTCAAATTAAGAGGGTGAGTGTTCAAGTAACTTGGCCACTCAAGTTGCCCTTTTTCATCAACAAGTGCAGACACTACAAGAGGTATTTCGCAATACTCCACCAATATTCAACGAAGAAATAACAAGGCACCTCATCCAAGGGAGAAGCTGTTAAGAAAGCAAGAGAGTGGAAATTATCCCGGAGAGCTAGAGAAAGCCTTCGATAATTGATGACGAGAACTTATCTCCTGCCCCTTCAATTGATGAAGCCAGGCCATAACTATTCAAAGTAGAAGCCAAAAGTTGACATTCCAACCTATGATGGGTTTATCGATATTGAGAAGCTGGACTCATGGTTAGATCAATTGAAGACCTACTTTAGCCTCTACAAGTATACTCCTTAAGAGAGAAAGTCTCTTTTACTCACCTCAAATTCACCCACTATGCTTTAGCATGGTGGAATGCTCATCTCCAATATGATTATCAAAATGTCACTCGGGAAACTTCAAACTGATGATTCGCCAAGAATTCTATCCTATGGAATATAAAGAAGGCAAATGAAGGAAGTGGCATGGTCTTTGTCAAAAGCAAGACCATATTGTACAAAAATATACAATAGAGTTTCGAAGGTAAGAAATTTTTTTGGGTATTTCTTCAGAGGAAACATCAACTTTATTGAAGTACACATCGGATTTATAGTCCAACATCGCCAACATGCTCCTTCTCTTTCCCGTCAATGATATAAGCTAAGCAAGTGGCTTTACCATGGCAATCAAAATGAAGATTAAAAGTCAAAGAGAGAAGCCTCCCAATCATCAAGATGGAGGTCTAAAAAAGCTTAGCTCTTAGAAAAAGAATAATATCAATAATTAATCTTGTTTAGAAGGTATCACCTCCAAAACTCATACTAACAAATCTAAAATGTTTTGTGACTATTGCAAAAGTTTTGGTCACATAAAAGAAAATGTTGGAAGATATATTCAGATCTTTTTCTTGAAAAAATTAAAAAAGATGTGCATAAAGGGAAAAAGATAGTTACTACTCTTGAGATAGAACAAACATTGGGGCCAGTGAACCAATAGAACTCAACTCTGTCCTTGATGGCATTGCAGAAGGGGATAGAGAAGAGCCCGTCAACTATCTCCAATGAGCATGAGGAGTTGTTTACTCTATGCATTCGAGTTAAACAAAAAGTAGTGAATGCTATCATCAATTCGAGAAGTCAAAAAAGTCTTATTTCTATAAGTCTTGTCAAGGGACTTAGATTGGAGCCCATATTTGTGGAATTGGGATGTGATCTTCTATCGAAGAGTCCAACAATATAATTTTACTAAGGATGACAAAAATTTTAAATTCAACTATAGTGGAGATCTCAGGATAATGGCATCGAGTCGAGTTCGAGCGAGTTTCAGTATACTCGAACTCGAAAATTTTGATTTCAATGAGACTCGAAATCGACTCGAACTCGAATCATTTCGAGTCAAGTCAGCTCGACTCGATTTAACTCGAGTTCGAGTCGATTTCAAATCGATTTCAGTTTTTGAATAAATTTAAATTACATAATAAAAAAAACACATTTAAAATAGATACACTTTAATTAATTTTTTTTTCCATTTTCAATTTTCAATGTGCCACTCTTTCATAATATAATAAAAAAATTTAATAAATAATTTTATTTCGAGTAAGCTCGATTTTTTTCGAACGAGTCAAGCCAAACTCGAAATCGACTCGAAATAATTTCGAGTACACTAATAGCTCGAAACTCGACTCGAAATGACTCGAATCGATTTCGAGTCGAGTTTTTTATCGAGCGAGTTTAGAGCGATTTTCGACTTTCAAATAAAATTGCCAGCCCTAAATAGGGCAAATAAAAAGGAGAATCAATACTTATAAAAAATTTATGATTCTCTTCATCGTTCGGAGAAGGTGGATGAAAATGTTTCTTCTTTATCTTTCACGAAGGGAGAAAAAAGTTTCAAAAATTAATCAGAGAATACTCCATTATCTTTTAAGAACCAAAAAAATCTTCCTCCAAAGAGAGCAATTGAGCATGAAATTTAGCTCATCTCTGATGCACCTCTTCCAAATATCGGTACTTATTGAAACTCTATGTTGGAAAATGAGGAGATAAAGAAGTAAGTGGAGAATTGCTCAATGGTGGAGTAATCAAGCCAAGTGCTTCTTTATGTGGATCTCCTATCGTTATGGCTCTAAAGAAAGATGGAATGTGGTAATAAAAAATTGGTATCCCTTCCCACAAATTGATGATTTTCTTGATTAGTTGAAACATGCTACTATCTTCACCAAATATGATCTCAAGTCAGGACATCATCAAGTTCATATTCGAGAAGATAACAGTGAAAAACTACATTCAATACAAGACAAGAAATATATAAATGATTGGTAATACCATTCAGTTTTTGTGATGCTCTGACAACCTTCATGCATCTTATGAATGATATTTTGATCCAAGAGAAATTATTATGAGGCTTTTATTATCATTTGAAAGTATTTGAAAATGGCACGTAGTAAGGGGTGACTGTATATACTAAGGCTAACCACATTTAGGTAGAAACTTGTGCAAATGCTGGCTATGCTGGATCAATTGCTGATAGGAGATCCACTTCAAGTGGTTTTATTTTTGTATGAGAAAATCTGGTCATTTGGAAGAACAATAAATAGAATGTTGTGGCTAAATTTGGTGCATGAGCTGAGTATAGATCTATGACACTTACTGCATGTGAGTTAATGTGGGTGCGGAGACTTCTTGAAGAACTTGGTTTTCTTATTTTTCAATATATGGTTATGCACGGTGATAACCAAATTGCTATTTGCATCGCTAGTAATATGTTTTTTCATCTACGTAGGTAGAAACATCTTGAAGTTAACTGACATTTTATTCATATTGCTTTTTATAAATGGATTTCTATTCCACATATTTCATTTGAACAGCTACTTTATGTAATTCTAAATCCTTTGGTCCCTTCACGTTTCTTAGAGCTATGTTACAAGTTGAATTCAATGGATATCTACACTCTTTCTGAGGGGGAGTGTTAGAAATTCATTATTAATTTAGGAATCACCTTGTAATTGTTCCTTATTTTATATTCTTTATTTCTAGTTGGATCATATTTATCTTAATTGCTCCAAGGGAACATTGCATTTCTCCAATCTTATATACATAGGTGCTGTTTATTTTAATGATGGAGATCAGAGTTTTGCCTCAAACACCCTATTAGAAGATGATTTACTTCCAGTTCACTGTTATAAACAGGAATCATCAGTATAGCTTCATCGTCATCATAACCTAAAATTTATGCGTTTTCAGGTACTTGCATGAAGTTTGCTCCCCTCCTATTATCCATAGGAATGTGAATTCAGCTAACATCTTGTTGGACGCTGAGCTCAATCCTCACTTGTCAAATTATGGACTTTCAACACTTATCCCCAATGCAGAATACCAAGTAAATTTTTCTTAACCATATTTTGAAGCTCATCTATCTGCAACCTTTATACATGTTTGTTACTACAATGCTGACATATCATGCTGGTGCATTAAAGAAAACTTACGAAAATCTTAAACAAGATGTTCTACTTATACTTGAACCTTTGCAATAGACTTAACCACTACTTAACTGTTGAATGCATCTATCGAGTGTTTTAATGAGTCGTGTCATTAAAGTAATGCTTTGTTGTTCTATTATTGGGAAAATATTGTAGGGGAATCAGACCGAAATTTCTTTTTTGCATATTGTATGACTGATATGTGTATGTATTACATGGTGCTGTCATGATTGTGGTTAATCTTTATATCGGAGTCTAGCTATTAATCTTTATCCACAATGTTAATAATATTATCATCTATTTTACTATTATTTTATATGATTAATCCAAGATATCTAAACTGTTCGCTTTTCTTGATAACTTAATTATCAATTATCATCTCTTCACTACAAATGCTTTTTTTAGGATTAAAATTACACTTTATATATTCAATTTTTAATCTGTTGAGATGAAAATCTTTAGATTTTAATGTATATTTTTATTACTCGAGTTTCGTGTTAGCACTTTTTCTAGTCTTATTAACAAGGAAAATATCATCAGTAAAAAGCATAAAATAAGACACTTTTTTTTGAATATGTTCAGTCAAAACTTCATAACTATTACAAAGAGATATGAATTTAAAGTTGAACATTGATATAATCCAATTGAAATAAGAAAATTCTTAATTAAACCTTCTTGTATTCGAACATATGTAACAACCTCTTTATGCATATCCTGAATAACTTGAATATAAGCGGTGAAAATATTTTTTTCTAAGATTCTTTACAGTACTTTCTTGGGACTTTATCATAGGCTTTTTCTAAATCAATAAAAATTAAATGTAGATCTTTTTTTTTTCTTTAAATATCTCCATTAAATCTTTCAGTAAATAAATAACTTTCATAGTAGGTTTGTCAGGCATAAAATCAAATTGATTCTGTGATACTCTAGTATCATGACATAATTTATACTCAATCACCCTTCCTCAGTTTTAAAGTATGACTCATTAATTTCAATTTTTTATAGTTAGTACAACCTTGTACATTATTTTTATTCTTATAAATAGGTACTAATATATTTTTTTTTCATTCATTTGATATTGTTTTAATTTTCTAAATTTTATTAAATAAACCTAATAAGTTAAGAAATTTCTTCATCTCTCATGCATTTTCAAACATCTATTGGGATATCATCCAATTCAATTGTTTTTCTACACTTCATCTTCTTTAAAGATTCTCCAACTTCAGCTTTTCTTATACACTGAATATAGAAGCAATTTTTATTTTCTTTGTGGATGCTGAAATCAGTAAGATTAATCTTATTATCATAACCATTATTAAAAAGCCTTTCTATCTGTGTTGAATCTTATCTTTAAAAAGAACTTTGTGATCCACATCTTTAATGCATTTTACTCTGGTAACGTCTTTATTTTTTTATCTCTTATTTTAGCAAGCTTGAATATATGTCTTTTTTTTTTAATGTCTAATTTTCTATAAAGATCATTAAAAACTATTTTTTTAGATTACTAACTACTTTTTTTGATTTCTGTTGAGTAATTTTGTACTTTTCTAAATTTTCTTTGCTCTTGTACTTAAATCAACCATTGTAACAAAAATTTTAATTTAATCTTTTCTTGCATTCCTTCTTTTCACTACTAACCTTCTTTATTATTTGGAGCTTTTCTTTTAGATTCTCTCAACATATTCTTTGCAATCTTGTGGATACGGTTAGCAAACTCCAATCACATAAAATCGGTTTATCCTTTAATGTTCAACTGCCCATATTCTAGAATTATTTTCTTAAAGATATTTTTATACTCATTATTTAGATTTCACCATCAAGTTTGAGGCTATTGTTTCAATGTACTATTCCTTCTTCAGTTCTTTATTTTAAAATCTAAGACTGTTAGTTAATATTGGGTAGTCAAAATTCACTTGAAATAACTTTACAATATTTACAATTCAAGTGATTCTATTTTCTGATAAGAAAATAATCAATCTGTATTCTTAAGGGCTCATTCTTATTAGTGATAATATGCTTATCTCTTTCCTCAAATAATGTATTAGCAATCAAAAAATTATAATTTAAGAAAAACATTAAAATAGTTTTATCCTCTTCATTAGTCCCCTCAAAAGCATATCCACCATGAATGCTATTAAATTTCTCAGTAATGTTTCCAATATATTTGTTTAAATCTCTTTCGATAAATATTTTTTCCTCCTGAGGTATTCCTTGTGCCAATTTTTTAAATCAATTTATAAATTTTCCTTTATATTAGTATTCAAACTTACTTGGAGGTATACACATTTACAATATTAATAGTTATCCTATTGATAATAATTTTAAAGCTATAATTCTATTTTTATTCTTCTCAAATTTTTGTCGAGAATTATATCCATTCCATTTCTAGTTCTATTCTTACCGGAGTATCAAGATTTGAAGCCTAGGTTATTAATTTTTTATGACTTTTTCTCCAACCCATTTCATTTCCTAAAGGTACCAAATATTAATCCTCATATGAATCATAATATCTACGAATTCCATTAACTAGCCTATTAGAGTACTTATATTCCAAGTCCCTTATCTTATCCTAGTATCTTCTTACCTGAATCCGCTTATGATGTGAGAACCCTTACTCACTTATTACTACACTCGGGAGCTGATGCAGTGGCTTTTGCATACTTTTCACTATATTTAAGCAATACAATGCTCGCTTTCAGGGAACGTTCGAGCTTTTGCGCAATTTCTTAAAAGATTCATGTTATATTTGTTCGGTAAGTTTTATGTTGACTGTCGACTGTCTAACGTGATTTTTCGCATTTCTCATCTGGGATTTGGGACCGACAACGACGTATTAGACATGATCGGTGGCAAATTACTTTAATTTAAAATTCTCACCTGTTCTAGGTGCTCTATTTTGAGTAGAAATTTCAATTTTAGGCTAATTTATTTGTGATTTTCTTAAGTATTTCATGTATAGGATATTGTAATTTGCTTTGATTACATTTTTATTTTTTAAAAACTATCATTTTGTACGAAGCCTATATATAGGCCTTAAACTATTGTGTTAGTTTTTGATTCTGAATGAAATAATTTTAAGATTGCAATTAGTATGTTCTACATCTCCATGGAGGGGTTGGGGCCTTTAGAGAAAATCCTTGAATATTAAGGTATTCTCATACTTTTCTTCTCCTCCCATATCTTCACTGATTCAATCTGAGTTTTAGAATCCCGATCGTGTTCTTATGCTTTAAGTTTTTATCCCGGGTCTTGAGCTCTAATCCCTTCAGACTCGTACGCGATCGTGTGGTGAATTGCGTGGGTGCCATCCCAGGAGAACTGCCATTGCAGTCCATCGATCCACCATGTGATGTTGGATCAGTTTCGTCTCCCACCAAGCTCACTCCGCACATAAAAGCCACATGCTGCTTGATCCCTTAGGCAAATAGCCGCATGCTGCTTCACTCTCAATATTCTTTGCTCTGTCTTTCCTCTTCCCACCAAGCCACTCCTCATCATCCCTATCTCCGCCGTGGATATCTATGTACAGAGGTTATTCACTGGCATGTCTTCTTCACATGCACTCAACCCTCACTCTTTGTTAGTGAAGCGCTACCTTGTCGAAACTCACTGATTTAAGTAAATCAAAGGTTTAAATAGATATATCTGAACACATTCGAAATGTGGGTGATATTAGTATCATTGTATTTGGTCAATTTGTTTGCCTATGTGACTTTGTCGTCATTGTAAGAGATAATTGTTATTGGATTATAATTGTGAGGGTTCCCTGTCACTTTATTCCCTATGTCTGATAGATTAAAATATGCACATCCCAATCTATTTGATTTTTTTCGTGCTTTTGTTTTTTTAAATTTTAAATTGTCCTCACTGCTATCTTGAAAATTGTTGTATGCTTGCCCTATAAAGTTATTCTTGTTGAATTTTGTGATCGTCTGCTTCTCGTACTGTTGATCTTTGAGATTAGGTTACACCCACATATTGTTTCGTATTAGTTTTAAATTTGAAAATTTTGCATACATTCATATTGCAATGTGTTACAACCATTCTCTCAAAATTTTATTGCATTATGCTAGAATTAAAGCAGTAGCATCAAAAGCAACTCACCCTGTCATGAATTTTTGCAGAATTCTGAATCTGTCTTGATTGCTATCTCTCGGATGAATTAAATCATCCAAGTGTAGTTCCAAAAAATTGCAAATCTTCCAAAATCAATACCCGTCAAAAATTGATTTTTTGTATTGACGCAAACCAAGTGTAACACCCCATGTTTCAAATGTAGAGGTATTGTCTGCTTTGACTCTAAGGAACTGCGTGAGTTGAGTACTTTCCAAGAAGTCACCCATCTCAGTACTATTCTATCCCAAACACACTTTATTATAGAATTTCTCATTATTAGCTTCATAGTTTGGCCCTAAAAGGCTTCTCTACTATTTAAGATTATGTTATCTACTTATATAGTTCAGGAATTCTCCTCTTTTTTTGATGTAGGATGATTCATTTATGTTCCACTCTCACTACTATTTATTAGCCTAGAAGCCTGCTAAAAGCCGCACATTACTCCAGTGATTCTCTTCTCTTGAGGTATCACCCGGCAATCATTTCTCACTCTCTTCGACCACGGATGTCACATTAAGACTTTTAAGATCTTATCTACATACATTTTAAGGTGACCTGGTTATATAATTCTAACAATAAAGTACCTTAGTTCTCATTCAGGCTATACCTTGCACCCTGCTTTAGTTCCTAGATTGTAATCTGCAAGGTTAAACTTTAAGTTGGTTTCTAGAGATTTAACACAGGTTCCTGAAATTTCTTTTTAATGTTATGCAGGGTGCAGATCACAATGCTACCTCTGGATATAGTGCTCCTGAAGTTGCCTTCTCCGGACAATATACTCTGAGGAGCGATGTTTATAGCTTTGGAGTGGTCATGTTAGAGCTCCTTTCCGGAAGGAAACCGTTTGATAGGTAACCTTCCTAAAAATTTATTGCTTACTAAATGATAAGGTTACATGTTCATTTCTTCTTTGAAATCAACATAGTACTGTTCTGTTGAAATTTTTTTTCTATACTATCTAAAAAAAAAGGAAAAGATTTTTCTATGACTCTTATCTGAACTCTTTGATTTTTGTGACTGCTGGGGCTTCTTAGCAGCTCAAGACCAAGATCTGAGCAGTCCTTGGTTCAATGGGCTGCTCCTCAACTCCATGACATCAATGCTCTTGACAAGATGGTTGATCCAGCACTCGAGGGGCTGTACCCGGCAAAATCACTTTCTCGTTTTGCCGATGTAATTGCCCTTTGTGTTCAGGTAATTGCTGAGATCAAATTGCATGACTTAGAGCTGACAATAGTAATAGTTAAAACTCATAAGTTTGTTCAATTTTTGACACAAAGTTGGAATAGACTCTAGTAATACTGAGTTATACCCATGGCTGGAAAATTATTTACAGTAGAGTTTGAGGTCATTTGACTCCTAAACTATTTTTGAGATGTCACAAATCATTTTCTATATAAAAAGATGAAATGTTCTCTTGTTCAAGTCCTAGCACAATCATTTTCATTCAACTCATCTATTTGTTTGGCTAGGTTAAAATTAACCTAGCGTAATTAAAAATTAACAATATTTCACATCACATATATAATTTAAATAAAAAAAGTAATTTTATTTGATATCCTATATGTATCAAAATAATAACTAACTTATGTTGCATCCCTAACACATCCTAATATAATAATTAATTTTATGTTATATCCTATCGAACATTGCCTATTGCCACCGCGGGCCACCATCATGGGAGTTGTGTTGGGTTAACTATGATAATATGAACAAAAATATCATTGTTATAATATTGAAAATTATAAATATATGCAAATAAATTTTAAAATAATTAATATAAATATAAGTTTTTGAAGAGACATGTTTGTCATTGCCTATTCACTGTTTTGTAAGCAGTTCACACCTTGCCGTATCGCCAACATTTTAAATAGCATGGGGTTGGCTGCATAGTCAAAGTCTATAGTCAAAGTCTATGGAGAAAAATTTATTGATCCTAAAATTTATTTTCTCTACATCAAAAGAATTTATTTTCATCATATGGCCGCTATTTATTTGACAGTTCAAAACTAACCTATTTTAACTTTAAACAGTCATATTACATCACACATAAAATTTAATATTAAAAGTTAATTTTATTTCACATCCTACACACATTATCAAAATAATAATTAACTTATATCACATCCCTCACATATCTCAACATAATAACTAACTTTATTTTAATATCATTCATAATTTCATAATTTTTAATAAAAAATATCTTTATCAAGTTAAAAGTAACTTTTGTAACTAAGTAATAAAAAAAATCTTTGTAAACAAGCAGGCTAATGTTTTTTTTTTCTTAAGAAGTTGACAAGTTGAATGAAGTCTACTGTCTCTGAATCACTAAGTATTTAGTTTGAGTCAAGCTTGTATGGATTGACTTGATCCTATCTTTGTTTGGTTGGTGGCCAAGTTGGTTATAACTATTTTTTTAAGAAAATAAAATAATTTATCTAATTTTCAATACATCAATTAATTTTATTTAATATTTTTATAATTAATTAACTTTATTTTTCGTTATGTACATGTCTCAATTTTATAAAAAAAAAATTGAAAAAATGGTTATGATTAACTTGGCCAACAACCAAACAGAGGCCCCTCTGATTATGTGAATCATTTGTTCATTGTGGATTTTTTTATGTTTGACAGGCTGAGCCCGAGTTCAGACCACCCATGTCGGAAGTGGTGCAGGCATTAGTGCGTCTGGTGCAGAGGGCCAACATCAACAAGCGAGTCCTTGCTGGTGATCTGCAAGACGCCATTAGGCGAATAGATGACAAAAATGCGCAGGATTTCATGTTCTAAATCATCTCAAAAAGGTTCAGGATACTTCACTTATTTATTTTTTTTTTTTTTAAAGGATTCCAGTGAAATTGAAACTCCTTGCTAATGTTTTTTGCCTTTCGAGTTTGAGTCATTTTTGATTCGTAATTAAGCTTTTTGAAGGAAAAAAGATGAAATGCCAGCCCAGACATTGAGCCTGATAATTTTAGTCAGTTTGATATAACATTGATTGAGTCAAACAAACTCGAACTCCACTACTTGGCGGATCACAAATTTTGAGCATTATTCTTCTCATTCATGTTGCAGTTTGTAGCCTGAAGGAGGCGATTTCTCGTTCAGTGAGCTCGGCGGAAAGTGTATTGCGGCTAAATAACACTCTTCTTTATGTTTTATGAACCAAATCCGTCGATATTGATCTGCTGATCATCACTCAGAGCTACAGTGATAGTTCAAAGTCCGAAAGAGAATGAAATCTCACTCCCAGCCAAACAGCTGTTATTCGTAAGAGTTCAAATATTTTCACATTTAAATGGGTTTGAATATTACTGGGGCCAGTGGCCTTAAAGCTCATTGTTTAGTCAATTTTCTTTTTATTTTTAAGTCTACCATTTCTTGTTTAAAATTAATCAGTTCTAAATTAATTATGTATTTATATATATATATATTGAGTAAATTTTGAGTTGCTATTTTAAATTTCGAGTAAATTGTCTTCCAATCTTGTCTCCGAGGGTTCATCAAAAAAAAAAAAAAAGGTGATGATTTTGTTTCCAAGTTTGTTTCTCTACAAGATTTAGTTCCAACAAAAAGCTTCAATTTCAAATTAGTTGAGATTATATTTTTTTTTATTTCTTCTAGAAACTGAGTTTTAAGCTTTTTTTTTATAGACCTTTGAAGCTAAATATATTATTAATTTATGGTAGGATATATGATATATTGCTTTTTTTTTTCTTCAGCTATAAGTAAGATATTCAGTTCTAAATTCGAGAAAAAATTATCGAAAAAGATAATTATAGACATACGTTAGTGTGTTTTAATTTCTCAAAGCTTATATAAAATATATTCATCCTAAATTATTCACCTTAATGTACATTTTTTATGCTTATTTTTGGGATAAAATTCATATGTTGATGGTCATATTAACAAGAATAAAATTTGAAACTTTAAAATATAATGAAATAAAAAAAATTGTGATTCTTATTTCTTATTAATAAAAATCTAATTAAAATATGGAAAATTAATGCCCTTATCCCCATTTAGCGGTCAACTTACCATCTCTCCCCCAAAATAATGCATGGTGCGCGCTAAGGCGGTGACGGGAACTCCCCCACCTAAAACCGTTGTAGGCCTGCTGCGCTGCGTTCCTATGCACTGAAGCCTCATCCCTTCGTCTCCTACGAAGTCTTGCCGCCATGGCTAAATCTCTCTCTTCTTTCCTTCCCTTCCCTCCATCCTCTTCGTCGACGCAAACAGCAAAGCACTCCTCCGCCATCTGCTTCCGATCTCCATTTCCTTCGCCCCGACAAAACCCGTCTACCTGCCGCCGACGAGCCCTTTCCCTCCGCGTCCGGGCTGCCGTCGTGATTGAAAAGGAGACACCGGAGAACGAGCGGCCGGAAACCTTCCTCCGCCGCTCCGACGAGCCCGGTTCCGCCGCCGCGTCCCCGAACTTGGTGCGGGCGCGGTTTGAGAGGATGATTATGGCAGTGCAGGACGATGTATGCGCGGCGATCGAGGCCGAGGATGGAGAAGGGAAGTTTAAGGAGGACGTGTGGTCGAGGCCAGGCGGCGGCGGGGGGATAAGCCGGGTGCTGCAGGACGGCGGGGTGTGGGAGAAGGCCGGAGTCAATGTGTCGGTCGTGTACGGGATGATGCCCCCCGACGCGTATCGGGCGGCTAAGGGTGGTCCTCCGTCGGAGAAGCCGGGTCCGGTGCCGTTCTTTGCGGCCGGGATCAGTTCGGTATGTGCGTCCAAAGCTTTCATCAGCTTAAATTGTTCTGTTCTACAAGGCATTGCATGTAAGTTTTCATAATTATAGAATGTGGGCTTACATTTGACCGAAAATTTTGAACTCAATTCTAGCAAAACAGTTTGACAATTGTAGGTATCCTAATGCAAAAGTAATTTCATTGTCATTAAGATAAAATCTATATTAAATCTTATTAGTGACTGTTTTAATACCGGATCATCCGTGATAATGTTTGTTGAGATTAATTAGGAATTAGGAAAGTAGATTAATGAGTTGGGATCAGAATATGATCTATTATCATTTAGTTTTGGGAAACTTTGATTTAAAGCTTGGATTAGTATTAATACTTAACCAAATAAAGCGTATTTTTGGTTGCGCCTCTTTGATATTTATTTTAATAGGGAAAAGAAGCTAGAATCTTAGCCATTCTTTCTTGGTGAGGTAGTGTGTAACATTCCATGATTCAAATGTAGAGGAATTGCCCGTTTTAGCTTTAGGAAACTACGTGATTTGAGCATTTCTTAGGAAGGTTACTCATACTAATGCTATTTCAAATCAAGCATACTTAACTATAGAATTTCTCATCATTAGCCTCATAATTTCCACAGACGCATTTATCATTTGAGATTATTTATCATTTATCTCCTCCCTTTCTAATGTGGGATAATTCATTTTTGTACCCCTCCTCCTAGAAGCTTGCTAGGAGCCGCTACTTGTCCGAGTGATTCTGATTCAGCATATGAATATCACCCCGATGATCACCTTCCACTCTTTTCGTTCTCGGGTTGTCAAAGTGTTTGTTAGTAAAGTTCACTTTCAAGTCTGAATACTAAAGGGAAGAAGAAATAAAGCTTGAATGCTCTATATATTGAAATGATGAATGCCTATCAAAAACACAAAAGAAATGGGAAAGCAACTTTTTGGTGCTTCAGTGTGCTTTATTGTTAAGATTCTAAACTGTACAAGTTCTTGCTGCTCTTCTTCTTTGGGCTATAATCTTTGTGCTTCTTTGACTGATCAGAACTCAAATGAAAGCAAATTGAAATCAAGAAAAATCTTCAATACAATTAGAACTTATGCTATATTTTTCTTGGCATTAAATTTGTTACAAGTCTGATCTTACCTCTTCAGGTTTTGCATCCAAAGAATCCCTTCTCCCCAACATTGCATTTCAACTATCGTTATTTTGAGACAGATGCCCCAAAAGGTACACATGGTTAATTTATGTGTTGTACATAAATTTTCCAACTGTCTCTTCATATTTAGCTTTCTTTACAAGAAAAAAATAAACTGGCCATGTTTGTTGTTGTATCACATTAGTATGACCTTCTATATTACCAAATGTTATTTAATGGTTGATCTATTTCCTTTCATCTGTAGGGGAAATTTTTTCAATAATATGGATGAGCACATCCAAATTCATTGTTAAAAATAGAATTTGCTCATGAAATGATGCATTCTTTCTGAGTATGATTTTCCTCATCTTAAGAAGGTAGACAGTCTCACGGATTTACAATAAAAATGTGCTGCCTTATTTTTATGCATATGTCTTCTTTCTTGATCAAAAATTCCAAAGTATTTTTTTATTGGGCCAACAATTGATGCGATTTACACTAATCTAAAATATAATTTGATTCTTCATTCTTCTTTATCTTTTCATCTGTAACTATTAACAGTCAGGATCCCTTGTAATATCCTCTAGTGAAGGTTTTTTTTTCTTTATATCAAGTGTTCTTTAGGCAAATTTTTGAAGTAGATAGATATTCACTTAATAGATTCTTCCCTTATGTCAGAGAATGATGATTTATAGCCATTACTACTCTAGAGTCTAGCATCCTCATTTTGCAGAAATACATCTCCATTTTACTTTCACGAAATAGTATCACTATATCTCCCATTTTGCTAATATAAGTAAATATTTTTGTTGTTGTGCTATAACGTAAAATGTTAGTGCTTACTGTAAGCAACCATGTTCTTTTTCATGCAATGGTTTGGATTTACTTTTTAGACATAACATTATGTGAAGACCGTTATGTTGGCGGCAATATTTTAAAATCGAACTAATAATCAAACAAAAGTATCTTTTGTTTCATGGTTGAACCAATTGCCAATGTCAGCATGATGGAATAATGCATTTATATACATATTAATATTAAAAAATAATGACATCTAAAATATTCTTGAAAAAAAAAGAAGGCACCGCCGGCCTTGCTTTATGCCGCTTCTTCCTGATGAAGGAGAAAGAGGGAAGAAATGGAAGGGAAAGGAGGGAAAAAAATGGAGACGCTACTTCCCGATAAAAGAAGCAGTAGAGAGAAATTGGATAAGAGGTAGAGAGATATAGAGATTGAGAGATAATTATTGAGAGAGGGTGGTAGAGATCTACTTTTTCCTCTTTCTGACATCACTAGCATCGCCGGTTTTGCTTCACGCTATTGCTGTTCACGGAAGAGGTAGGAGGCTGACGAATGGGATGAGAGAATCTCTCTATTGATTTGAGATGTCACTGGGCGAGAAGATGGGGGATGCTGTCACTTGCATTACCGAAGGAGTGTCATTAATGGAGAGGAAGTTGCACTATCGACGAGCCTATTTCTTTTTTTTTTTCATGGTACAAGCAAGTAAAAGGCCTTAAAGTGGAGTAACGAAAAGAGGACAAAAGCAAGCACTATTAGGGTTTACGACTGATCGAGTTAATTTCCCCTAGCCGGCCTCATTTTTCAGATTTCCGGTTGATCCGGCATCTAGCTAGTTCAATTGATTCATCCGATTCAACTGGTTTGTTCTGATCTAAATTGGTTCAATCATTTCTCCAGTTTTAATGAGGAACTAGACCAAGTTGGTAATTGGTTCCCGATTGGACTGGTCCGTTTGATCCTGTTATTATTAGCGGCTGTTTTGGTTACTTTGTTGGATACAAATTTACCACTTCATATTATATCTATTATGATGTTTGGATGCAGATTCTCCTGGAGCACCTAGAGAATGGTGGTTTGGTGGTGGCACTGACCTGACTCCTGCATATATATTTGAGGAAGATGTAAAACATTTCCATCAGGTATATTTGACCATTTAAATGAAATGAGTCTTTTGCTTTTTCTGTTGTTTTTAGGAAATCAACCTCTTTTTTTTGGTAATTTTCTACTTTTTGACACTTTTGGCATTTTGCAATGTGTTTGGCATTTTAGTGCCAGTTATTCTATTTAAAAACATCATGGTTGTACAGTTATAATAATGTGTGTTTCTTTCAAGAGACGAGATTATGCTGATTCTTTACTCTGTCCTCTCATGATGTTGAGATATGTGAACACAATGTAATTAACAGATGGTATTCATGCAGATTCAAAAGAAAGCTTGTGACAAGTTCGATCCAAGTTTTTATCCAAGATTCAAAAAGTGGTGTGATGATTATTTCTTGATTAAGGTGAATCTCCAACCATATTCCAGTTCACTACTTTTGATGATGCCATTGATTTTCTCTCAATCTTAGCCAAATCTTTTGGGTAATAACTACATTATCTCAGATCCGCAGCTTTTTATTCTCATTAAAGCAATACTTTCCCCTGCTAGTTTTTCACATGCTTATGCTTGCTTAAACTTTCTGAATCCATTGTGTAACAGATTATGCTATTTCCATTAATTCAAATGAAAGCTTCCCCATGCTTATTTTGGTCTTCTTAAGCATATTTATACTTTAGGCATCTTCGACAATATTCTAATGCTTGTTAAGTTCCAATTTTAGGATTCTACTGGAAACACTTGTTTATATTGGGTTCAGTTCTTATAAGTGTGTTTGTTGTGAAGGTTAACTTTAACCTGAAGTTAACTTTATTGATAATATTTATGTTATGGAAGTTGTGTATATGAAATAATACTAGTTATTATATTGGGACGTGTGTGAGATTTAAAATTAGTTATTATTTTAGTATGTGTATTCGATATGATATAAAATTAGTTATTATTTTAGTATGTGTATTCGATATGATATAAAGTTAATTTTTATTTTGAAGTATGTGTATAATATGAAATATAGTTATTTTTTAATCTTGATATTTGTGTATGGTGTTAGGTTAAAGTGAACCTTGTTAGTATAATCTGGCTAAACAGATGCACCCGAAATTCAACATCCTACACAAAATTCAAAATAAAACTATATCACAAAATAAAACTAATATTATTCTAAATCTCAAAGTAAAAATATCATAGCAATGATTATTTTTACCATAATTAAAAATAAACTCACAAGCAAAGACCTTATAGAGATCACAGTTAGTTTTATTTGTTTCAATGGTCATGTCCTAATGCAATTTTCTATTCTTTAACGTAGTATAGCTAATTAGCTCATTGATGGATCAAAGCAATTACTGACAATTCTTTACTCATTTTGATCCACAAATTAGTATGGTAAGTCTTTTTTATGGTATTTCACTAGGAATTGCACATGTACTATATATTGGTTATGTATTTGTCCATTTAAAATCTTGTGACGAAGATATAAACAATTGTATTGCAGAAAATAGATAAAACCATCTTGTTTCTGCTTTTCATCTGCTGATTGTTTTGGCAGCATCGAGGAGAAAGGCGTGGGCTTGGTGGGATATTCTTTGATGACTTAAATGACTATGATCAAGAGATGCTTCTTTCCTTTGTAACAGGTAAACGTCTTCATTATCTGTCTACTCTTTCATCAAACTCCAACTTTACACTCAACATGCGTTTGCTAATTAATCATTTCTGTATAGTTTGATTGATGGCATGATAATTCTATTCTGTTGCTGATTATGATTCCTTATCCAGTAGTAGTTTGGGGCCTTTGCAGGTAAACTAAAAGTATGTGTTTTTGGTCAAATCTCTTTTGAGAGTCTTATCCAAAATTTCTTAAAACTTGAATTCTTTTGCTTGTTGGAAAAAATGGGTTGGGAGTTAACCGTGTATATGCAAACTAGTAAACAAAAAGGGAAACGCTAGCGTGTAATCTGGATTTATAAAAATCACAAAGAGATTTCTCAGGTTAATCTTAGTAAATTCATAATTTTGTTACCATTTCTTTTGCTAGAGTGTGCAAAGTCTGTTGTTCCAGCTTACATACCTATCATAAGCCGGACAAAAGACAGGCCGTTCACTGATCAACATAAGGCTTGGCAACAATTACGTAGAGGAAGATATGTTGAATTCAATCTGGTAAACTTTTGAGTAATGCCAACAACTTTTTTCTCTCCCTTAATTGACATAGAACTTGAAAATATTGTTCTTTTTTCAATTACGAAGGTCTATGATCGGGGCACTACATTTGGGCTTAAGACAGGCGGTCGGATTGAGAGCATCCTCGTCTCCCTTCCCTTAACAGCTAGATGGGAATATGATCATGTACGATTGACAAGCATTATTATTAGTCTCCAGGTCACCAAGAATTTTAACATGTGCTTTGATTTTCAGCAACCTGAAGAAGCTAGTGAGGAATGGAAGCTTCTAGATGCTTGTATCAATCCAAAGGAATGGATTTGAGGATCATCACCAGGATCTTAGTTTGTTCATCTTGTGATGCTGCGCATTAGTTCCTCTATATGTAAGTTCAGGTTGTGTTATTGCTGTTCGTTATTTGAACAGGCAATCTTTTTGTGTATCAAGTTTTTAGCTTCATTTTTTTTAGATAAGGGAAAATTGGTATAACTCATGGTAATTGTTTTCATGAGTGGACTGTGATATTTCTGTTACAAGGTTGCAGTAGCTTTTTAATTGACTATTATCAGATTTAAGAGAAACTTTTAAAAGGCTTGATTTGACTTCATAAAATACATGTTTTCATCGATTTAGATCGTTGCTTAAAAATTTGATTTACATATGAAACATTGAAGCTTCAAATATCGGGACACAGTAGCATATTGAATACAATTGTAATTCATGCCGAGGAGAATTCGGTTGCTTGACAAGAAGTTATGCATTTTGCAGTCAGGAACTGTCTCAGGTCTCACATATCTTCTTGTTTGTTCTTCTTTTCTTTAAGATGAGGGTGGAGATCATGCTTTGCCTATGAATTCGACATCAAACAAGAGAGTAGAATCTGGGGGAATAATGCATGTACCTGAGCCAAGCAATCTATCAGTGAGTTTTTCTTTCCTTCAAACAGTAAATAGTAGAGGAAAAAATATATCTGAGTCATCTCTCCTCTCCAAATGTGTATGGATAGTGCATTAGGAAGAAAAATTACAAATTAGGAACAATAATGCAAGTTAAAAAACCCTTCAAATGGGAAAAAATGAACAACAGGCCGTTAGAGCACAAAGCATTGCTATTTGTAGATCTAGGCTTTTAACTACTTCAGATTGATTTTCATCCTACTCTAAGGTACATGACTAGTTACCATTTGAGATTTTATCAAAGGAAGTCTCATAATAGCTAAGGAGAATAGGTGTCAAGGCTGACATATATGAAGTAAATTATTGTCTTCGAAGTTCAAAGTTCCTTGATCAATGCTTATTCTAATGTGTAAGGATTATCTCAGCTCAAATTTATAATTTCTTATTTCTATTCGAGTTTAAATTAAGTCAAGTCATTTTTGAGTCAGTTCCTGATTAGTGATCACAACTATTGTGACGCCGCAGGATCGAAGAGGGTGAGGAGTGATCATCGAGGCATTATTCGTATAATTGAATCAAAATTACTCGTACAAGGAGCAAATTCTGGTGGGCTTCTAGGTGGAGGGGAATAGGAATGAATAGAGGGGAGTTTTTGAGATGTATAAGTAAATAGCGTAATCTCAAATAGTAGAGGTGTCTCTCTGGCAAAACCATGAGGCTAATTATGAAAACTTTCGTAGTAAATATGTTAATTTGGAGTAATAGTGGGATAGATGACCTCTTGAGAAGTACTCAAGTCACGTAAATTCTTAAAGCCAAAGCTGATAATATCTCTATATTTGGATTACAAAATGTTACAGCTATACTAATTCAAATTCTACAAAAGCAGCAAAAAAAGGAGATGAAAGCCTACCTCCTCTGCAGCCTGCACCTCTGATGCCGTATCCAAGTTCTGGGGGGAGCTTCAGTGTTCTCTTACCACCTGGAGCACAAAGCTTTTAGATGATAACCATTAATGGTGGAAATCAATAGAAAAAGAAGCAATGAAGAGTGCTTCTTGCACCAGGAAGCATTGTCGGTATTCCTTCTCCTCCTAATATACCCTGATCCCATCCTTTTATGACCTGAAACAGATGTTATATTCAGTTTGAGGGAGAATCTCGACTTAAAATCAAAAAATTTAGGATCAATTCGTATTTAACGCACAGGTCTTTGTTTTTAAAATTATAACATCGAGTTTCTGAGTTTCAATAAATTATCAAATGGTTTTTTTTATTTTTTTATTATTAAATTTTTTTAAAAATTATCATTTTCTCCGGCGGGTCAGGCAGTCGCACGGCCTCACGCGTGCGCGGGAAGCGGGAGGAGAGAGAGGGGAAGGGTGATAATTTAAAAAAAAAAAAATAATAAAAATATAAAAAAATTATTTAATATTTTATTAAAACTCAGGATTCCGATGTTATAACTTTAAAAATGTGAATCTGTACGTTATTAAGCGTTAAACGCACGCAAGAACCTGAGTGTAATTTGCTCAAAATCATTACCTCTCCGACACCAACCCGAAATGTGAGCGGCTTCCCTCGAGCATAACTACTGTCAAACACCTTCCCGTTTTCCAATCTCCCAACGTAATGTGCCTAAGGGAAATATATTAATATTTTTCAGCATTCACATTAATATATATATATATATTATATAAGTGCTTAAATTTTGTTATATAATAACAATAACAACAACCAAGCCTTAATCCCACTAGGTGGGGTCGGCTACATGAATCTTTTGTTTCCATTGCGCTCTATCAGTT
>JAEMOT010003324.1:0-15433 GCA_019297695.1 Apostasia ramifera | reverse complement strand
AATATTTTTTATTAAAAGTTATGAATGATGTGAAATAAAAATAATTATTATGTTGGAGTATGTGAAAGATATAATATAAAGTTAGTTATTATGTTGAAATATGTGAGAAATATGATATCAGTTAGTCATTATTTTGATAATATGTGTAAGATGTGAAATAAAATTAATTTTTAATATTAAATTTTATTTATGATGTTATATGATACTTTAAAATTAAATCAATCTAATTTTAAACTCTAAATAAATAGGAGGGGTTAATTTTTTTGTGAGTTTTTAAGAAGAGGATGGAAAAAATTTACTGCTCATGATTCTGTCATTGAATTAAACAGAAGCTAATTAGCTAGTCTATCTCAATTTACTTGTAAACTTATTCACTAAGTCAATTTTTTAAAAATAATTTAATATTATATAACTCCTCAAAAAGTCTGAAAAATGTATTTTTTTTTTACTGTTAAACAAAAATTTATTAAACTTTTAAATAAAACGTTGATATTTGGTGATTGGACATTGAGATTTTTGACTGAGTTGTCCAATCTGTTCAATTCCTTGAATGGCTGAGTTAATCTATAATTTGTGTAAGATTTTTGCAAATTATTCTACTTCATTGAGCTACTCGGAACAACGATATTTACGCAACTGAATTGCAAAGTCCCGCAAAAATACTTGAAAATCGAGAATTAATTAAAAGAACATTTAGTTCAATATTATCTTGATGTTATATCATATTATGTAAAAAAAATAATTATTTGATTCTAATGATATATTTAAATAATTTTTTTAAAAATTATAGAATTATCATTCAAAATATTTAAATATCATAACATCTAGATACCATCGAACCAAATGATCTCTAAAAATAAATTTGATTCTCTGATACTATAATAATTAAAAATGAATTATTTAATTTTATACTCAATTCTTAGATTCAAACTATTTATTTAATAAATTATTTTATATAAATTTATTTCAAATTCTCATGCATTTGATCAAAGAGATCACAATATAATTAGCTATCTTATAATTACATACAAGATAACTTTAGCTCTACGAAATCATGCATTTGGCTATTTGTTTATATATTTATTGCTTGGCTGTTTGCCTTAAAATTTAATTATTTTTTAATTGTTGTATTATGTGCATTAAATTTTGGTATATTATAATCAACCGATTATACGCATTGAAATCATATGATAAAAATTTTACGAAATAAATATTTTATATGAGATTGATTAATCTTAATTTAAGATTTTAATTTTTTAGGTTATTTAGCATATTAAATTTTAGTTAAATAACTTTTATCAAATTCCTATTGCGAATTCATATATCAAATCAAAACGAGTTCTTTAGATGTCTTGAAAAGAAAAGAGGCTGTTATAATGTTCATAAATTTTAAATAATATGTATAATAAACAATATTTGCCTTAATAATACATAAATTTTAAAAACATGTCAACATAATTAAGTATTAATACTGCTACGCCACTGTACATGCTTGACAGTGAGTAATTCATATTTCTATATATGTAAAATCTAAAGGGAAGAAAAAGTGAGAATCTTGTGACTTGTGAGTCCCTTAATTAGAACTATCTTGTGTAGCTTCTGTGCTTTGAATTTAAGTAAAGCAATTAGTTAATTTTTAAAATAAATTTTCATGATATATATCCAATTTAGAGATTTAATTTCTTAGAAAAGCATTGTCTCATTTTATTTCTTTACTTTTATGATTAATCTACTTCGAAAGCTATGATTTGTTTTTGTATTTCATTTGGATCGGCGATATTTAGCATTGATAATCATCCTTGCGTGAGACCGTATTGCATAAGGTAATGATCAAGTTGATCAATTATATTGCATGCATGCATGAATACTACGTATATATTATAAATTATATAATTAAAATATTAGAAAAAAAAACAAATTAAAATTTGAAGAGGTAATATATATATATATAATTTCAAGTAAAAATGAAATTGAAAAGATTTAGCAGGGAAGGGAAGGGAATTAGGAAAGCAGTCAAAAGCAAGCAATTTCGGCAGGCTCATGATTAAAAATGTGATTTGGTCCATATTTTAAGCTGCTAGCTAGCAAGTACTTTTTTTTTTTTTTTTTTTTGCTGTGATTAATTAATTTGATGAAATCAATTCAAACCGGAAAATTAATTAATAAAAGCAATCTTCTTATATCTTAATTATAAATTAATAAAAAGATGATCGATCAGAGACAGCTTGGTGTACATGCTCGCGCGCGCTTTGGTGTTCATCGAGGCATATGATATGCCAGATCACGACCAATCAACGTCATCTGCCATTTCCGTACATATTATATTTACTTTAATACTTATAATTGTTTCTTTTAATTACTCATTATTTAATTTCAAATGAATATTATTATTAAAATAAAAATATGTTGTTCTCTCGATCCACATGCAATCCCCAAGACTACTGCCGCTGAGATGCCATCCCAGCAGCTTTGATTCCTTTCAACTGATCCATCTTTCACACTTTTTAATATATTAATTAATTAAAGTACTACTATATATATCGATATTCATATCATTAAAATGGTATATTTGCTACTGATTAATATATTATATTTATTATACATATAAATGAGTACGTACGTGTGTGTATATATATATATATACAATATGACATTTAGATTAGCTCAATCCTAACGAATTTAATATATACATAAAATACAGCTTTAAAGATCGTTGCTAGATCTCTTATTCATATATGGCTTGAAGGAGAGTCAATTGAAATTCTTGAAACTGATTGAAGCAATATGATAGTAGTACTGTTAAAACTAAAAATGCTGAAGCAAAATATATTATAAGCGCAAAAATTATAGAAGTTATACCATTTTTAGATAAAATCACATCATCACCTAAATCTTAAGTCCTAAAACTATAATTTATAATCTAAAACATTAAATTCTATATTTTAAATTATTTTAATACTAAAACTAAATTCTAAATCCTTAAACCTTAAACATTAATATTATATGTCAAATATCATTTATTTCATAAATTAGCTATATATAAAATCAATTTGAAACTTAATTTAGTGAGATGAAAGTCTATATTATGGATTTATAAATCATATACAATAGGATAAAATTTATAAAAATATATCAATAATTTAATTTATAAGTTTTTTCAGAAAAAACATATGAAATATGTAATTGTCAAAGATTTAGATATGATATATGTAACATTTTATTTTTAACAGTAAAATATATAATTTTTCATAATTAAAATACATTCTATGCAAATTTTTTATATATATGTATTTATATATATATATATATATATTCTGAATAATATTATTAGTGTGATTGTTTGTAGAGATAATTTTTTATAAAATTAAAACTAATTTAATTAAATAAGAATATTTTTTATTGAAAGCTCCATGTAATATGAAATAATTAGTTATTATATTAGAATGAGTAAAACATAAAATATAAATTAGTTATTATTTTAATATAAAATAAAATTAATTTTTAATTTTAAAATATAAACATAATATAAAATAAAAAATTTATATATAATATTACATTATGTTATACTTAACCTAACTAATTTTAACCTTATTACAATTGTTTTTTGAAATTTACATAATGATTCAAAATATTTTGGTCTTCTAGCTAGCTTCTAAAAATCTTAACTTGATTCTTGATTTTTTATTCTTTAAGTCATTCTAATAACAATCTTAATGATTTTTGTCAGTTAAATTGTATAGCTTGCCTTATTGTTACCAAAAAGTTTAGTAACATAATGATTAGACTGGGTAATTTTACCCTATACGTATTTTTTTGAATAACATTCATACATTTTAATACCTAAAAAATATGTCAGAGAACCTCAACAACATATAATATATGTATAATAATAATAATATTACTGTTTATTGCGTTTGAATGCTCTGGCATTCAAATAGAAAACATGTAGACAAATTTTTAGAGATGAAGAGGAAGGGAAAGGATCCTCCAAAAATTGCCTTGCTCATGAGGAGATGTGCCAAATTGTGCATAAATTAAATTAAAGAATGAACTTTTTATCAAAAAAAAAGAATAAACTACAATATTAAATATAAATTAGTAAAGTAGAGGATGAACTACTATAATATATAATCCATAGAAATTACTTATATCAAATATGCAATTAGCTCTTATCAACAAAAAAAATAAAATACAATTAGTAAATTAAACTTGTGCCACTAGATAGATTTGATCACTTTGCTTACTTTGATGGCAGAGAACATAATAATTAAGCAGAGAATGAAATGCAATATAATTTTAAACTTGAACTTCACCTGAAGTTTATATTGATCAAACTTTTGAGTTAGCGTACTTGTTGGGATGCACTGTTGATAGTGTACAACGATGGATCTAATTGAAGAAGCACCAAGAGAAGTAAGTGACTGGCATTATCTTCATCAATCTCTCTAATCAGAAACACCCACACCTTACTTCCTTTGCATAATAGCCAAATTTAAGCAACATATAATGGCTACTAATTGATGTGTGCTCGTCATGATCTGAAACATTTACAAACTAAATTCACTGATACACACAAGCTTGTCTTGCTTGTGATACATGGAGTTAATAACATTTGTCATTGTTTGATAAACCTAACTCTTCGCAAGACAAATTCAAACTTTGACTTTCACAGTAAAGACAAACAACTATTTATAAAATATTTCAAGAAATTCATCTTTTCTAATTCTACTGATAATGAAGTTTTCTTCTTTTAGTACATTACATTGCAACAAGCGTTTCTTCTGTGACATGTCATTGACTTCAAAATCTGATTCTAAAGACACTTCATAGAGTTTTGTCATTTGAAACAATTCTTTCCTTCTATCGCATCCTGAAAAGAATGGGTAACAAACAATAATATAAAAGGCCACATATTCTCTAAATCTTTAGGGTTTTTTGTGCTTCTTTCCTAGCAAAACAATAGTAATAGACTAGTACTCCTTTAAAGTTAATGTACCAAATCGTTATCCTGATATTAAGAATCCTCTGATCTGCTGTCGATTACACCTATATTCTTCTCTAACTTCAATTGAGCAACACTATTAGTATTCTTTTTACATCGAATATTCACCCATGATTTTTCAAACACAAAATTTTATTAAATATGGCATCTCTGTAGAGCTCTGTCTTTCATGTGTTCGGATCCTAAACCTTATACCCAGTTACATTAAAAATGTACCCTACAACTATATATTTTTTGGTCTTAACATTCAATTTAATCACCTCTTTATTATGTAACAAAACATAAATATAACATTTAAAAAATATAGAAGTTGTAATAATCAACTAGCTTACTCGATCATATCTCCTACAATGACTTGAGATCCAATGCCAATAAAGGTGGCATGTTCACTAAGTAACATTCTCAACATGTCAGCAAACTGCCACATATACTGCACTCACTCAGGTCATGTTCTGTTCATCCTTCCTAGTATGTCATTTTTCTGTGGCATACTTGGAATAATAAAATGATGTGTAATACAGTCTTTTAAGTTGCAATTTTAAAATTTCTTGAAGGTGTACTCTCCACTGTTATTTTATGAAGAACATTAATTCATCTACTAGAAGCCTTTTTCACACTTGTCTTTTAGTACTCAAAATTTTCAAATACTCTAATTTATGTTGTAGGAAATAAATCCTAACTTTTTTGAACAATTACTAATATAAGTAACAAAATACACACTTAACTTCTTTGAGCGAAATAACTGGTGATGATCCCCACACATCAGAATACGCATACTCAAAGTTGTTAATTGCAACTCTTGTTGAAAGTAATAAACTTCATCCTATATTGCTTGCTAAGAACACAAGATTCACGAAACCAATCTTACATGATTTAATACTCTTGAATAACTTCTTGTTGTATAACTCTAACAATCCTCTTTCAATCACATAACAGAACTCAACATGTCATAGTTCCTCTCATTTTTTATCTGTCACCTTTCTTGCTTTGGCACTTGCAAGAAAAGCATGATAAAAATTGTTCCATGCTAAGATGGCTTCACCCTTTGTTGTCAGATACTGAAGCCCTTAATATTAAATTTCTTTACCTCATTTTATAATCGATATATTTGTAGCCCTAAAATAATAAAGTACACAAAGATGAGCTCTAATGCTAAGGGCCCGTTTGTTTACATCTTAAAAATGAACCTGGTTTAATTATAACCTGACATATCACATCATACATAAAATTTAATATTAAAAATTAACTTTATTTTACATCCTATACACATTATTAAAATAATAACTAACTTACATCACATCCCTCATATATCCTAATATAATAACCAACTTTATATCATATCACTCACATATCACAATATAATAACTAACTTAATTTCACATCATTCACAATTTTTAATAAAAAAATATCTCTATGTAAATTTAATTTTAACCTTATAAACAAACAGGCCCTAAATGTTCAAAAATTATGCACAATAAAAAAGCTCAGATCGCCAAATGTATAGTTAGCTAAAAAAATTATGCTAGATAAATATTAAAAATAATAATAATACAAAAGCAATGCAACCATTGAATACTAGATCTACGTGATTTGGAGGAACCTCCTACATTCACATGAAGAGTAGAAAAAAACTATACTATGTTAAAAATCAGATAGAAGCAATATGAGTAAGGGAGGTGCTTACCTACAACAAGGTGATAAACTTTGGCATGAAGTGGAGATGATGAAGGACATTCAACGATAAGTCAGACCAATTTGTTGATAAAAAGAAAAAGTAAGACCAATTTGTTCGCGAATAAGACAATAAATCAATTCTTAATTCAATCCAACGTCTACAATATGGGGATTAGGATTTAGAGGAGAGAAGAAAATCCAAGGGGATATAAGTGTCTTGTAAATAATATGGTATAGACCTTCCATCATAGATTTTTCCTATTTAAGAAGGAAGGCGGTGTAGCCATCCACCTTAGATGAGAAACTGATTGTAGTACCAATACTTGGTACTGTTATCATGCATAATGATAGCTTCTTTCTCTTTAATGGTTCTTCCGATTTACTTAAATTTCCATACGTTTTGTGCTGTTTTCTCTCTGATTTTTTTGCTTTATAATTTGCTGTATAGGCTTCTGCCATATCAGCTTTAACACAAACCTTTCCACTTTTTTTTTTTTTGAAAAAGAAAAGCACAGTTATGCTGCACAAACTAAAGAAAAGATCCCAAAAAACTATAGTTTTATTATCTCCTGGGCTTATGATTAGTGTCGTTGATAATCATAATGGTATCATTGTGGACCGCGAGACCAAAGATAATTGGCCCTTGAGAGCCCAAAGTACATCAGAACGGGCCTCCTCCTAAATATGAATAAAAGATTCACTGACAATTCTCCATTAATTAGCGTTAACTTTGGTTCATAAAAGATTCAGGCTTAAATGACCGTTGAAATGGTGCAAGCTATGCACGGTTGGCGGGGGTCAGTTGCTTTCTCATTTCAACAACCAATTGGATCAGAGTGCAAAGAACCCTCAAAAGCTCAGAACCAGCATTAAGCAGCCAACAAAAAACCAAAGGCATTATATGTAGTCTTTAAAGGAAAACAAGCGTATCAAACTCTCCAACAAATGGCCAGCTTAAAGATAATCTGAGCAGAAACAGAAGGAATCCACCTTACTTGTACCAAGAAAACTAAGCATACAGAAGCCAAATTGCTACAAAATCTTCATCTCAAGCAGAAAGCAAGCAGCCAAACGAACAAGTCTTGTTAATCATCTGCAAGATGCAATAAAGTTAGGCAAAGTTGGATGATCACTTATAATTTTAAAATACACGCATGGGCAGACACAAATACCACTGGGCGTTCTACAACTTGATGTGGAGAAATCAGAAGTAGGCATTGGTATGGACATCGAGAGCTGTGTCGTCGAGAATGTGGTGCTGTTTGACCTCTCGTCCTCAGCATCAGACCATAAATCCCTCGTGCTCGGCCATTCTTCAAAAAATGGTCTGAGTAAATGCTCAGCCTTGACAGAGGGTTCCGATGAACCAAATTCATTCCTAAAGATGGAATGCTGCTGCTTTGGAAGAGAACTAATGGTGACCTGTCCAAGATCATCTAGAGGCTGAAGCTGAGGAAAACTGTTGTGGATAAAAGAGCCGTCTTTAACCTTCGATGCCGGATATGTAGAGAACGGAGACGGCATCAGGTGCCCTAGACTGTCTAATGAGGAGTCGATACCCAATCCTCTCAAATTTCCAGACGCCTCACAGTATATGCTCCGACCATCCAACCCAGGTTTTGATCCATGAATATACCTGCTATATTGATCAGTAAAATCTTGTTAACTCAATAGTGCAAATCAAGCTAGGATACACATATTTTTTGCAAGGAAACCAAAGAAACCAGATATAAACGCTGATGAAAAAGAATGATTTTCATTCAGAAAGCAAATGCAGAAAAAAAGAGATTCTGCGAGAATGAAGAATGAGCCATTGCAAAAAAGATTTGTGTTCAAAAAGTAATATACTAAATAACCAATAAACATTAATACGCATACCCAAGCATTATTCCCTACTACTGAGGCTTAATTCTATCACAAGTATTTCAAGTTAATCGTTTCTGCTGGCAACAGAAGCAAGTCAAGTCTGACCATTACCATCTCCACCTAGCTAATGACTTAAATAACACTAACTTTCACTGCATGGGGGATAATTAAGAATATAACCTTAAAACTATTAGCAAATCACTTTTATAATTGATTTTCAACCCAAGAACAGCATAGGCAAATCTCCAATACCATAACAAGCCATCTTTAAGATCAAGGTCGTTAATAAATGGCAAACAAAGGGCAAATTTTGTTGGAGAAGATAATAAAATGCAGACAATTACCACAACTAGACATGCTATTTTGGTTTGCCAAACTTGAAACTGTTAACTGATACTAGACATACAAGAGTTGCAATAGAAAAAAGGAATGTTTGCTATTTGTTAGGAGAAAAAAAACGAAGAGTCCGCTGCATTAAGCCTAAGCCTAAACAATTTAATTGCAAGATTCCAAATGCCAGAAATAAGAAAAAGGCAAATTAACCTTATGGTATAAAAAGCAACCATTTCCTCACTGGCTATCTTGAGAAAACACTTTCCCTTTGGTTGATTGGAAAAAATGGCTATTTTATCCCCTTCTATCACATTCACCATAATTCCTTTTAATAAACAAATATTTTATTTCACATTATATACAAGCTTCAATACAAGAAATTAATTTATTCTCACATCCTATACATACTTTCATACAACCATTAACTTTATTTTACATCTTAAATAAAATCTAATATAACAAAATGACTTTGCTTCACTTCCAACATATTTACTTGTTCATGATAAATTTTGCAGAAAAATTGTTAACAAACATCGATGAGAAATATCTAATATAGTTAACAAGTTCCATAAAAAAATCTTGATAACAAGTCAGCGAAAAGCAAAAAAAATATTGACCTATTAATTTGTTATCACTTCGAAAACAAGAATCAAATTTCTTCTTAGTACGAGAGAAAACTAATGCTAATCCGCTGAAATTAAACTAAGAAAGAAGCAAGATTGTGTCATACAAAAGTGAATCTCCATGGATGTGTCAGACCAATCGAAACTAAAAACTGTCACCACAAGAAGACCATGGTCTATGAAAACAAGACAAAACTAAACATATATTTTCCTGTAAAGTTGCCTTGAAACTTACGCTTATAATCCTAGTTAAGGATCCAATTTGATTCCTAAATCATGTGTTCTACACAAACGTCTTCAATGGTCAATCATATTTTATGTAATATGCATCTACTAGCTGTGAGGAAATACCTTTTCCTCTGTTTTTATAATTTATCATATCAGATCTATAAAGCTAAAGCTGCCTTAAACTCCACCCTCTCAACATCACAAAATTTGTAGGAAGTCTGTCATATCAGTCTGCAAGTTACCCTGCTACACAGCATTTTTCATAACAAAACTGGCCCAGAAAAGGCAGCAAGTCAGCATTTTCATCAGATCTGGCAAAGTCTTTATCATATACTCCATATATTGCAAGCTAAAAAAGGGATCTTCAAGCCCTGAACTCCTCTGGAGGAGTAACTCAACAAGGCTAGCTTTGACCACAAGGATCTGGCAGTTGAAATCATTATTACAATGACATGTTTTCTTCTATCTATTCTCCTAGCAAATACATGCCGCTCTTCAGATAGTTTATACTTGCGAGTTTAAAATACTAGATTACTCATGATGCACAACAAGAAGGCGAATAAAACCTAACAGATTAACACCAACAGATTTGATCAGGGGAAGAAGTGTGGACCTGAAATCCTTGGCTCCATAGGAAGAAGGGTCCATGTTGAAATAAGAAGTACAGGCGTTGCCGAGACCCACCGCCGGTTGATGAGTGGAGGCGATGGATTGCAGGGAAAAAGCGTGAAAGCTCCCGCCGCTGGCGCCGGCAGATGAGGGGGTGGCGCTGGAACCAGCGCCGCTCCCGGAACTCCAGGCGGAGGGGGAAAGGGAAGTCGTGGCCGATGACGACGACGACGACTGCGACTGGGAGAGGGCTTGTGGCGATTCCACATGCTTTCTTGAACGGTTGCGGCCACGATGCATGTGCCGCTCGCAGTACTTGGAGTCCGTGTATGCGTCTTTGGAGCACCGCCATTTCTTTCCGTCGGTCCTCCGGCAGCGGCCGGGCTCCGGGTCCAGCTTCTTCCCGTAGTACGTGCAATAACCAACTATGAACACGACAGGTGCCATTAATAAAGGACTCAAAAATCAGAATTTTACAATGGAAATGAACGTTTTAAAACTTGATCGTTCAACTTGTAAAATCACAAATATCGAATGTAAGGAAACGATCATCGGTAATCAAAGAGTGGCGAATGAAGGGCGAAATCCGCAGGACAAAAAGGGGGGGAAAAAATGGAGTCATGTAGAGCTAGTTGGTGCGGAGAAGAAAAGGAGCAATTAAAATAAGCAAAGAAGATCATCTTTTCGGACAAAGGTAGCCATTGAATGGAATCAAAAGCAATCGGATCCGATTCAAGACAAACACGAGAAACAATCGAGGCTATTATAAAATTGCAAACGAAACAGAGGAAGGAAGAAGAAGAAAAGAAAAGAAGAAAAAAGGCGCTTACGGGCTGGATGGGAGTAAAAGCGGGATGTCATGGTCTCGTAGCTTCTTCGGATCGGGAGGAGTAGCTCGGGTGGAACAGGCATTCCCGCTATGAGGTACTTAAAGATAAGAGCTTGGTGCTCCAGCTCCTCCCACTGCGACGCCGTAAACGGCGGCCTGCAACCCACCCCCGTCCCCCCTGCCGCTGGCGCATTGTTCATCTGCTCCACTTCCCTTTCCCAGCTTGTCCTTATAAACAACGAGCGTTAGCCTGCCTTCTGCCGTCGCAAAAATAATAATAATAAGCTTAAAAAAGATGTAGCAGTACTGAAACACAGACACGCGCAGACACACACACACACATATAGAGAGAGAGAGAGAGAGAAAGAGAGATGTCGATAAAGAAGATGCAGAGGAAACCTCGCCTTAATCTCAGACATAACCGAGCGCCCAGCTGCAAAGAGCTTGAATGGCCATCCTCCTACTAGCAGGTAAGAGAGAGTTGCACGGCCTCGCCATGCCGTGGCAGCCCAAGATCGCAGCTCGCAGCAAAAACAGCACTGTAGAAGTTGCGCCTCTGAAGATCGATATTATAGAGTTGAGGTTTATTTGATTTAACTCTAATGAGGGCTAGAGAAGAAGAAGAAGGGCTGTCGCTCTCCGCGGCTTGTCTCCATCCGAGGCTGAAGAGGGAGGGGGTTCGGATTCTTCAGCTCGTTTTGGGAAAAGAGATGGTCTCTTTGTAGCTTGCAATCAAAATGAATAATTTTTTAATATTACAGTTTTACCAACCGATTATTTCATCTATACTATATATTATTTTTAGTTACTGCTGTGACCTCCTCGGGCTCGGGGAATTGATCGGACGGTATATATTGAATCGCCTGAATATGAAGGTCATCGGACGGTGAAGGGGGGCAATGGGACGGCCGTCACATTTTAAACGAACGGCTTCGGACGGCGGAGGTTGCGAGTGGAGCGAAGGAACAGCTAAGGAGAATGAACATCGTCGCTTGTAATGGAAGGAGCGCGAAATGACACGTGTCCATAGAAGATTTCCACGTCAATTATCAGATAAGTTCTGCTTGCATGAACCGCAATGCTGTTGCCTTCCGCGTAGGCAAAGCATCCAATGGAGTTTTATTTACTTGTTGGTAATTTTTTTTTATTTAACATAAATTTTAATTATAAAAATTAATTTTATTTTACATCAAATATAAATATAAATATTAAAATTAAAATTATTTCACATTTTATATAATTTTTAATATTAAAATAAATTTCTTTCTATTAAATTTAAAAAATAATTTTTTTTTACTTATCTAAAACAATTCGAACCAAATAAAGCTTCATACAAGTTATATATAATCGATAGTAGAATGAAATAATAATNTAGAAAATATTAATAGAACTGAATGATATTCTAATAGATGCTTAGAAATATATGAAGAATAAAGAATTTTTTTAACTTAGTAGATTATTTAATATAATTTTAAATATTAAAAAAATATCAAATAATACAAAATGAGTAGCTTAATGCCTATTAGCATTATGCTATTTAGAAAAAATAACTGAACATACATTATATAGTGATACTATGGTATCACAAAGCTGCTTAATTTTATACTAAAATTATATAGTGATACTATAATATCACAAAACTGTTTAGTTTTATACCAAGCAGATCTGCTATAAAAATTATTTATTTATTAATATGTTTAATAAAAAAATTTAAAGTGAGAAAAAATCTATATTTAATTGTCATTGATTCAAAAAAAAAAATATGATAAAGTTTAAGAAAAATTGTTTGGTAAATTTTAGAAAAAAAAATTGTATTGCTTATATTTAAGTCATATATAAATATATTATTACTTATATTCAGACACAAAAGACTTTAACTAAAAATTTTCCTATAAGAGTTAATTTATCGCAAAATTTTACATTAGTTATAAAGATTCTAACTAGACATATTCAAAAATAAGTATCTTACAAAATAATAGCAAAATAAATAGTTGGGTTATCAAAAGAGTCTCGACAAGATAGATAAAGTAAATGAATCTATCTTATATGCTATGTAATGGAAAATTTTACTTAAATTTAAATATAAATTTTATAAAATATTAGTAAAATCAGTGAGATTATATAATGTTGAATGCTGACTTGCAAAGCAGGAGCCTATTAATAAAATAAATGTTATAGTGATGGAAATGTTAAGGTAACGAGTGTATATACATGAAGGGACGGAACGTAAAATTAGTATATCCGCAAAAAGATTTTAAATAGCCTCAATTAAAAATAAATTTAGAGAGAGTTGGGATAGTTGATTTAGATATATAAATTATAGGCTGACGAAAGGTCTAGTAAAGAGAATTAAGCTATTAGATATTATTTATATGAAAAGAACAAAATGAAGATCAAACAAAATAAGGCACGAAACTATCAAAAATGATTATATATAGTTGGAGATAAAAGATAATTTATTATTTGTTAAAGTGTAATAGAAATAAAGAATTTATGAAATTTGTCCCACTTAGTGAAATAAAAGCTTGTTTTTTTTTTGCGAGATAAATACTTGATTGTTGTTGTAAAAATAACTTTACAAATAAATTGTCTTTCGATGATTTTTTTAAGGGGACTCAAGTGCTCAAACTCTTCATCCACTATTCTTCTAGCTCTCAAGATTCAATCATAAGAAGGAAGAGTGGGTGATTTTTTCTTTTTGTAATATTTTAGTTGTTCTTTTCTGTCTTCACTGTGTGTGTGAAAAGGGCCTCCAAATAAGAGTTGGAGGAGGTGAGTGAGTGAGCCTTCACTTAAAAGTGAGGAGGGCCTCTAGTGAGTGGATAGAGGAGGATTTATATGGGCTTCTCCGCCTAAACCAAGGAGTGTGTTATAGTGATATCTTTCCGATCGGGGTTGGGTAAATTAGGCTCTAATTTGAGTCGAACCACGTTATATCGTATATTTTTTGTGGATGTGATATTTTCTTCTTGTCTGCACTTATATTTGCTTTCGCTTGTATTTTGCACTAACTGTTATATTTAGTAAATTAAATTAATTTTTAATTACGTCATTCACCCCCCTCTAGACGTCATACTTGATCCTACAGTTGAGTAATAAGGTTAAGAATCACACAAAAGAAGATGTACAAATTTGTTGGAAGGCTTTTATAAATATCACTTAGAGGGCGTTTGGTTCGATGTTATCTTGATGTTATATTATGTTATCTAGAAAAAATAATTATTTAATTTAACGATATTTACAAAGAATTTTTCACCTAAATCACCTTGAAGCTTGATTAAAACTCAACTTGAATGTTTTTATCAACTCTTAGGATGGTGGAGAATGAAGGTGAATGTTGGGAGCAATTAGAGAATTTTATAAGCACAACCCATATCTCCTAATATAACAAGAGCTCCAACGGCTAGAAAAAGAACCTAAAAAAGACTTGGAGGATAAAAATAGGCCAATGGTCACTTCCAAGGTCAACCTCACCACTGAGGTCGCCTCCAGGTCGACCTGAAAAAATCCTTCAAGATAACCAAAGTTTCTGTTGAGGGTTACTGCTGAAGGTCGACCTAGAAAAATCCCCCAAGATGACTAAAGTTTCTGTTGAGGGTCGCTGCTGAAGATCGACCGCGGGTCGACCTCACTACAGAAGGTCACCCTTCAACTATCCCAAGGCTGCCCTGGATGTTGAACTCTTATCGATTTTGATGAAAACAAACGCGTTAATAATATACTCGATTAATTATTTTTTAAATATTAGTATATATTGTTCTTAAGCTTTTCAGGATCAAGAAGGATGATCGTCGAGATAATTTTGACTCAAGATTGATGGAATCAAGCTAAGAAGAAAAAGAAATGAAGTTGATCAAGATCGCTGAGAAAAGAAGCATCAAGTCGAAAAGTAAACTTCAAAGATGCATTTGCTATAAAATTTTAGACCATCATGTAAGTGCAAGAAATTTATGGCTTATTTATCTGGAGAAAATTAAAATAAATACAATTAAATTTATTTGTGATTTTTTTTTATTATTTTTTTTATTTTTCGGATGAATTAAGATTTTCGAAAAAAAANACCAATTTACCCCTCATTTCATCTATAAATAAGGGGGATTTTGAGTTAATACTTCTCTTTGGCTAACTCAATCTCCAAGCTTTCTAACTCTTAAGCTGAAAAATTTTTCCTCAAGCTCAAAGTTTTTGTTCACAACATTGGGAGATGATTCTAGGAGTTCTTGGATCATCGGAGGTGTTTTTAATCGGGTATTTTCTGTTTTCTCTCCG
>JAEMOT010003322.1:1008304-1036622 GCA_019297695.1 Apostasia ramifera | reverse complement strand
CCACCATGTATATTATTAAATTCCTCAGTAACACGTCCAACATGTCCATTTAAATCTCCTCCAATAAATAATCTTTCCTCCTGAGGTATCTCTTGTATTAACTCTTCTAAATTATTTCAAAATTTTTTTCCTTTGTGCTCGCATCTAAGCCAACTTGGGGAGCATACACACTTACAATGTTAATAATCATTCCATTGATTATAATTTTTAAAGCCATAATTCTATCACAATTTCTCTTAACTTCCACTACATGATCCTTCAAGCTCTTATCCAGAATTATACCCACTCCATTCTTATTTTTATTCTACTGACTTGAGTTCTACTATGATGGACTAGCTTCTTTACCCGCATCCGTCCATGATGTGGGGACCCTTGCTCATTTTTCACTACACCAGGGCGCCGATGCAGCGGCCCTTGCTCATTTTTCACTGTATTCAGGCAATACAGCGCGTCGCTTCCAGGGAACGCCCTAGCTTTAACGCAATTTTCTAAAGGATTCATGTCATGATTGATTCGACAAGTTTTACGCTGGCTGTCGACTGCCTAACGCAACCCTCCGCGTTTCTCATCCGGGACTTGGGACCCGGCAACGGCGCGTTATCAAGATGTCTTAGGACAAGTGCTTCAATTAATTTCTACTTAATTTCTTGGAATGCTCGAGTAGCACAAGTGGTCCACTTTAACACTTAGATAATGATGGGTCAGGCCAATCTCTAATTATTTATACTTTGTTGGGATCCATCGAAATACCTCGAGATGATGCAATAAATCCAAGAAAATGTATACTTGATTGTAGAGCACTACACTTCTTTTGATTAACATAAAGTTTGGCTTGTCTAATTGTAACAAAGACATTATAAAGGTGATGTTGATGGTCCCTTTTGAATTTACTATAAATTACCACAAAAACTTTTCCTAAAAATGACTATAAAATGTATCATTCTCATGAAAGTACCGTGACCATTCGATAATCCAAACGACATTACCAATCACTCAAGAAGATCTTCCTAAATTTTAAAAGCAATTTTCCATTGGTCTCTAGGTCTAATTCTGATTTGGTTGGAGTACCAACTAGATTCTGCTAGCATGTCCAATACATCTTTTAAATGAGGAATATGAAATTTATATTTAATAATGATTTTTATAGTTCTGTTACTAATTGATGTAAAATAGAGATGGTAAGAAAAAGAGGAGAAAGAAGAGGGAAAAGAGGAGAAAGAAGAGAAGATTTAAAAAGAATAATTTTGTTCTTTCATCGATCTACTTAATACAAAAATACTAGGCCTATTTATAGAGTTCATAGCATGTAAATAAAAGAAAATACATTATAATAGCAAAAAAAATAACTAAACAAAATAAGATCTGCCTAAACAACTAAATATTTAAAAGAAAACTAAATAAATTAAATAATTTTCTCCATTAATATTTATTTCGAATTTTCTTGCGCTTGGAGTATTTGAATTTGAAATTATGCAAATCGACGACCAAATCTCCATCACTTTTTGGAGTAACAATCTTATAATCTTTTATATTATCAAAACATGTTATGAAATCAAACTCTCAATTTCTTCGAATAGCATGACATAACGTCATAGTAATTTTGATCCAAATGTCCACTAAATGTTATATATGTGAATGCCCCCTTATGTTATTCTTTGTTTTGCCGGACAATTACTTAAAACTTTTTACTGCATTACTTAGCATCATTTCAATTTGTGCTTATGGTGATGTTGTCACAGGTATTGGACGCAACTGATCATGTCAATTCATGTAAACCTGCCAATCGGATGGATCCCTCATATGCCAAAACACTTGAGTTCTTGAAGAAATTAAATGGTCGTCTTACTTAGTTTACGGTGTTTTAAGATTATTTCCTCATTGCACGTCGTCCCTCCCAACCTGTCACAGTTGAGCATCTCAGAGGCTACCTCCTCTTCAAAGTCAGGTGCAGCTGTAAACCTATTCAAAAATATTACCTGTATGTATAGTTGCTAAATTCCATGCAAATTAGAAAATATTGAATTTATTAAACTGACAGAGAGAGCGCAAAAGACGCTGAAGAGGAATAGAGGGAAGAGCTAGATGGAGTGAGTTTAGAGGGTGTGCTATAGAGAGGGGTGAGAGAAAAGGTGTTGCTATTTAAAAGTCATTTGATTCAATATTATCGTAATATTATGTTATATTATTTAGACAAATTTATTGGTTGGTTCAATGACACATTTAAATTACACTATAAAAACTACAAGAATGTTATTCTAAAATAACATTTAGATTTTGTTGTCACTCTAATTATATTAGGGAGATATAATATTGAATTGTTTTTCTATTATCATCTTTTAATGTAATGTAATGTTAAACTAAATAAATAGTAATAATTTGGAGATAATATAGATATTTAGATAACACTGACATTTAAATGACATGAATATCTAGATAACATTGAATTAATTATCCTCTTAATTTTGTTTGTCATTGTAAACAGAAAGAATTAAATACTTAATATGTTATTTCTCTTTTTTATGATATTTATGTAATTCTGTCTTCTTGTTTAGGAGATTTCAACATCATCTCTTTGGAAGGAAAAAGGCAGTGAGATGTGAGCTATTAGTTATTGGCAAGATTTACAGGTAAATTAAACTTGTTCATGATCAAAATTAATAATTGCAAAATGCTATTAATGTGGTACCTTTTACATTATCTTTCACGCTCTTGTAATTATAGTTAATTTATTATTAATTCCATTTTTTTAATAACGTTCCCCCTCTTCTGAGATTTTTTTTTCCATGTCCTGTTCATTGAGCTCACTTGAATAGACAGGCTAAAATTATTTTGCCATTTGAATTTATCTTGATCATCTTCAAATTTTTTTTTGATACATTGATCATCTTCAATTTTTTTTTTTGATACGTTGATCATCTTCATGAATGGTATTATTCAATAATTTGGAGATTTTTCTCATTCCTGTTTCAATGAAATATTTGTTTTAAATTCTAATTTATCTGATTTTTTTATCTAAATAATTTATTCAAGTTATTTCTCTCTAAAACCTTTCTTTCTACTCCTTTCACAACAGTGTTTTCTGCACATTTTCATATCCAGTTTATTCTTCATGACCTTATCTTCAATAAATGTAATTTTCGTATTCTTTGCCAATACTAGTTAGTTTTATTGGTAATGATTTCTTCAATTTTCTGTACTTTTAGTCATCTAATAAATTTGATTAAATTTTTATTTAACAAAGTTTTTTGTATGAATCTTCGTGGCACCTTTTTGGCTACATAAAGTTCTAGAGGCACTTCTGAGTTTGAATTTTCCTGTTTCAATATTTTTTATGATGTACTCATTTATATTGTTATTATTTTCAAAATAATAAAACTGTAAAAGGTAAATTATTTGTATTGTACTTTTTTTTTTGACAAAAAAAGGTTGAACTTCATGAAAAAATGTAGGGCTATAATTTTGCTTGATATACGAATCTCGATTAAGTGTAACTTGGCTTGAATCCCTTGTGACTCTATGTGGCTTGCTCGAAATGAGATTAACGCAACTCAAAATTAACTTAATATTTGGGGTAATGCATGTTTTACAATTTACAAAGAGTTAAAAAAAAATATTTATGAATATGTGTATTTCTAAGTTTTAATATTATTATTTATTTAAAATTTTTTCCATTTGAATGTATTTTGTTTGATAAAAAAGTATTTTTGTGTACTATACAAGACAGTTCATTTAGATTGAATAAACTCAAAGCTCAACTCAAATTTGCATGCATGTAACTTGACACAAATTAAACTTGACTTGAGCTTGAAAAGATTGAACTCTAAATGGAGTTAGCTTGCTCGAGCTCGACTGGTTTGCAGCCCTAGAAAAATGCTTGTTCATGGAAAGCATAAAGAAATTCTTATTGGTTTTAAAGTTTGCAGATGATTTGCAGGTCCATTTACTTAAAAGTGAAATTCGTTATATGCAAAAAAGAATTTTAGCTGTGGTAGCACACTTTAGGTATGGAATGTGTACATGATATGACTGTCAGGCCTGTACGAATTATACGGTTGTTAGTCTGGAGGGGTTTGACAGCTACAACTTGGCCCATATGTCGACGACGATGCTATTGCAAGATTTGATCTTCAGAATTGAAGGCATAGCTCTTCTAGAAGGGCAATGGATGATTAGATTAGTCAATTCTCGTGCTTGACGGTGACTGGTAAGCATAATTAGAGAACGTGTATGGCTGAGAAATATCATCATCGATGGTGTTAGAGGATGGCTAGAAATGTCGTAGCCGATGCCTGGGGAGAGCTGGGATAGGTCGTCCCCGAGGTTATGAGACTACTGTAGCTCAATCCTCGTTGATGAGGTATATGGAAGGCTGAATCTTCGGAGTTAAGGTTTGAGATCTGCAAAAGTAAAGCCCATTAATTAATAATTAATTATCATGATGGAGGATTAGTGTGCCTCTCGAGGTGCCATGTGTATGAGATGCAGCGCTGGAATCACGTGTTAACATTAATAGATAAACATTTACAGTAAAACAAATAAGATCAATAAATTGAAATAATAATACATTACAAACTTAGATAAAAAATTTATTTTTATAATTGAAAAAAAATCTTCTCGAATACTCATCTTTTTCTTCTGAACTATTATAGTTAACTTTATTCACAAATTTATGTTATTGGTTTTGTCAGTAAACCAATCTTTTAGACAAGCACGTATAAAGTGAAAATAGATAAGTTGCTTCTGTAATCTCCAATTATTTTTTATATCATAGATAAAGCTGATTCAAATGCCACACTTGACGTTTGTGCTCCTCGAATGTTGTTGCGAGTGAAAACAGACAAAATGAAGTACTGTATTGATGATCACGTTTAATTTTCTTCAAACCATAAATGGGGACTTAATAATGAAGGAGGGGCGTGCACCGATGATGAAGATGGAGAATAACATCAAGGTGGAAAAGCCCTTCAATGCGATCTTCAAGAAAAAATGATCTTTATGAAAAGCCCTTTAATGAGTGAATGCTGTGGAGAAGTAAGCTTGGTGCAACAAATTGGTAGGCCGATAAATTGCTTATTTTGTATGCTAATGCCTAATGATATTTGAATGTATGTAATTTAAATATCTGTAAGGATATATCAATTTAATTAGTTCAAATCATGCACTTTGAGCAGCAGTCAATTAAAGTGGAGAAAAATCTAAGCCTTATATAGAAGCGGAACAGATGATTTTGACAATGATGGGAAATATAGCGAAGATCTTAAAAAAGTTTTAGTTGATATAACCGATAATAAAAATGTAAGCTTTTCTAGCGTTGATGTGAAAAGTAGGGGGTTTCGAGAAACAACAGTACGCAGAGAGCTAAGCCTGATAATTATGATTTAAATGAGAGAAAAGCATCCAGAAAAGCACGCAGAGATTTAAAGTGATTCAAGGAGGAAATCCCCTACGTCCACCTGATCAGTATGAAATATTTCACTATATTTCAAGAAAGAGAGCCGCTTGGGCTCAGTACAAGAGTAGAAATTGTAGGGAAGAAAAGATCCGGCGGATCCCCCTTTCTCCTTGAAGTCTGTTCAACAGTATTTATAGGTGGGAGGTGGAGGAGCTCCGTCCGGCTTTCCGGAGGAAAAAAATATATGCAATTGCTGAGCCTGCACTAGTGGTCCTACTGCTGTCGGCCACCGGAGGAGCTGGAAGCAATGGGTGGAGAGCTTGTCCCCTTGATCTTCGTACTTCTTTTCGGGGTCCATGTTGGTTGAAGCATGCGGGCCCTTGGTTTGTGTGACTGGCAGGAGCGCCTAGCATTGAAAATAATGCGGTCGTGGCACGCTAATAGTGATAGGCGCGGCTGCGAAATATCGTCACCAATGATGTTGAAGATGGCTCGAACTATCGTCCCGATGTTTGGGGGGAGCTGGGAAATGTCGTCGCCGACGTCTGGAGAATTCTGGGTAACATCATGTCCGGCGTTTGGAGAAAGCTAGATAGGTCGTATCCGATAGTAACGTGGTTACGGGACTAATCTAGAAATCTAGGAACTCAACTTTCCTTTGATGTCAATCTGATGACAGCAGATTGGTAACAATCTAAAAGTTGATGTCAATCTGATGACAGCAGATTGATAACAATCTAAAGATATAGGATCTAAGATTCTAAGATGCATACTGTGACTTATTTTCAGTGAGGAATATAGTCCTCTACTGAACCTAATTGAATCAGAAGGTAAGATGAAGATGCTGGCAGCTGATTTTGGGACCGACTGATTATGTGCATAAATAAGGAATAGGTCAATTCTAGCACCAACCTATTTCTGGACAAGCAGCAAAATCAGTTGGACTGATTTCTGCACAGCTACAGCATACTGGTTTTTTGCGTCTATTGCATGATTCTCGAGTATTATAATAATTACTTATAATAATGCTATTAAAACCTACGTATATATATAACATAATTTATTTTAAAATACTCTTCATAAGCTGTCAAATATACACATATCCTTACAAATATTAGCTATAAGAAAATTATAATATTAATAAAATACAAATTTACAAATATAAATTATATTGATTTCATTTCATACGGAAAATTGAGTTTTACTAAAAATAAATGAGTTTTTGAGCAAAATTTATAGCACTATTTTTTTAAACTTCCATTTTAATTCAAACATCAACTCTGATTTTTTTTTTGTTTTTTTTGTTTTTCTTCTTTTTTGATCCCTCAGTTTTACAGCCAGACGGAGCTCCTCTTCCTCCCGTCTGTAAATATCCTTGAACAAGCTTCCGGCAGGAGGTTGGACCTGCCGGATCTTTTCTTCCCTACTATTTTTACCCTTGTATTGAGCCCAAGAGGCTCCTCTTCTTCAAGATATAGTGGAAGACGTAGGGGAGTTCCTTTTCTGAACTACCTTAAATTTCTGTGTATTTTTCTGGATGCTTTTCTTTCTCCTTTAAGCCTTAATTATCAGGCTTAGTCCTCTGCGTGCCGCTGTCTCTCGGGACTCGTCCTTCTCACGTCAATATTTTTTGGTGCTTTCATTGAGATCTCGAGAAGATGGTGGCCAGAACACGCAGAACCAACTCCATCATTCGCAGCACACAAGCAGGTTAACCTTCCATCAAAGCGCTAGGTGACGAAGCTTCAGCTTCAACATCCTGGCATCGCGTCGGATCTACTTCTTCCTCCAGAGGCACCCGCACTTCAGAGTTGCAGGGGTTGCTGGCTAACCTCATCGACTTAGTTACTGGTCTCACAACTCAATAGACCGTGATTCTCAGGTAGACTCAGCCAGTCTGCACTGTTATGATGCCGCCTGTGCCTCTTCCGCTAGTTGCGGCGGCTCCCGATCTCCTTCCGTCGGTTGCGGCGGCTCCTGATCCTCTTCCGCCGGTTGCGGCGATTCCTGAGCCTCTCCCGCCGGCTGCAGTGGTTCCTGAGCCTCTCCCCTCAGCTGCGGCGGTTCCTGCTCCTCTCCCGCCAGGACGCCGCCCTAGCTTTATCCTGATAGACCTTGGGCAGTGCGTTCACCACCGTAGCGGTTCGCATTCTAGGACCCATATTAATATTCACGCCCTGTCATGCGGGGGGTTGATGTTAACACGTGGTTCTATCGCTGCATCTCAGCCATACACATAGCACCTTGAGAGGCACGCTAATCCTTCATCATGATAATTAATCACTAATTAATGGACTTTACATTTGCAGATCTCAAACCTTGACCGTGAAGATTCAGCCTTCCGTAGACCTTGTCAACGAGGATTGAGCTACAGTAGTCCCATAATCTCGGGGACGACCTATCCCAGCTCTTCCCAGGTATCGGCTACGATATTTCGAGCCATCTTCTAACACCATCAATGACGATGTTTCTTAGCCATACACACTCTGTAATTCTGCTTAGCAGTCACCGTCGAGCATGAGGATTGACTAATCTAATCATCCATTGCCCTTCTAGAAGGGCTATGCCTTCGGTTCTGAAGATCAGATCTTGCAATAGCATTGACGCCGACATATGGGCCAAGCCGTATCTGTCAAACCCCTCCAAACTGACAACTGTATAATTCGTATAGGTCTGGCATCTATACCCTATACACATTCCATACCTAGAGTACGCAACCATAGCTAAAGTCAAATCACTAGAGGGGGGAAGCCATTCTCCTGATGAGACAGCTCTAGCTTGCCTCATACTCGCGGTCTGTAGACTGCCATTGCAAGCCGGACGGAGCTCCTTTTGCTCCCGCTTGTAAATACCCTTGAACAAGTTTCTGGCAGGAGGTTGGACCCGTCGGATCCTTTCTTCCCTACTATTTTTACCGTTGTATTGAGCCCAAGCGGCTCCTCTTCTTCAAAATATAGTGGAAAACCTCAGGATGATACGGTGGACATAGAGGAGTTCCTCCCTAAACCACATTAAATCTCTGTGTGTTCTTCTGGTTGCTTTTCGTTCCCATTTAAGCCTTAATTATCAGGCTTAGTCCTTTGCGTGCTACTGTCTTTCGGGACTCCTCCTTCTCATGTCAACAATTAATAAAAAAAGATTTTTTATAAACATTAATTACTTAGTTGAATAGAGAGTCCGATGAGCATGCTAATTGATTCCAATGAGAACTGATGCAATTTGCATCATAACCTATAACCTATAAGCTTGGGTAGTAGGTAAACAAAGTACCTATGTTAGGCCCATCTCTACCGTCGATCCACTGTGACAGTTGAAACTGGTATTCCTCTGAAATCCATAATTATTATGATCTGATATTCTGATCCGAGAAGAGCACAGAAAACAAATTCGATATCCAAATTTCTAACTTCACTTGTTTAACAATTAATATAATTTTTCTCAAATTTGAAGTTAATTTATTCAAAAAACAAATTGATTAAATTTAAAATTAACTTGACATATATACAAATATATTATTATAATTTTTAAAAATATAATGTAAAAGTTTTATGTATATACATATGTTATAATAATTTATATTAAATATTTTAAATACACACGTAAATATATAAATTTTTTTACATGAATTTAAAATTTCATAAGTTTTTGAGATTTTAGAATTTAATTTTATGATTTAGTTTTTATTTAAAGAGAGAAATGCAATTTTATATAAAAATTTCAATTTTAATTTTAAAATATTACTTTTTATTTTATATTTTAAGATTTTTCTCTATTTTAATTTTTAGTGGGAAAAAAGAAAAAAATAATTGGAGGAGATGTAGCTAAAAATTCAAGTGAAAAAGTATCATTTGATTAAATTTTAATGGGACTGTAATTTATTTTTATAATATCATATTTTAGATGACGTTTAGTTTATTATTGTCCTAATGTTTTGTTATATAATTTACATGTTATGATATCTAGATTTTATATTTTACTTAATAATTTTATAATTTCATAAAAAATTTATATATATCATTAAATTAAATAATTATTTTTTTTAAATAATATAATATTAAAATAGCATTGAATCAAATATTTTTTAATATATTATATATATAACAAATATTTTAATAAAAAAACTTAAAATGATGCTCAGATTAAACTAAAAATTGGTCTAAAAATAAAAAATATTAACAAAATTCAATCAAATTTAACTTAAAAGTAAAAATTTTAATTTCAAATTTTGCCGGCTTACCCGAAATTCACTAAAAAATTCACCCCAAACATGCTTCCTGGAAGCCTGTTAGCTTCTCAGATCTGCAGGAACATTTTACATTTTCCTTCCTCCGTCTGTCCTAATGGGCCTAGTGACCATTCTGAAATTTCCAGCTCGCCGGAATCGCGGTTGAATCGCCATGGTCTCCGCATCGATCGCTAGCGCCGGGTCGGCGTCTCGGTAGGTTTCCGGCGTTCAGGACGCTACGACTTCGTCCGATGAGTGTGGTACATGCCTTCGCCGGGCATATATGTGTTCCTGTGGTTCGGAGTTCTTGATAGTTAAGTTGCGAAGCGTAGATGTCCGGCCGGTGGGATCTTGGGTTTCCTGTTGCGGTGGCGGTGGTGCTGCTCATGGTCTACCATGTCATCACTGCGCTGGTTCGGCGGAGATGGAGGCTGGCTGAGGCCGGAAGGGAGGAGATTGTTCACCTCGTGCAGCTTGCGGCAGAGGAGACGGCTAGGGCGGAGATGGAGGCTGCCTTAGCCTACGTTCCGGCTTCTCCAGCTCCTCTGAAAATCTTCTACGGAAGCTCTGTCAGCTCGACTAGGCTGTTCGGGTGTGCCGTATGCTATAAGCCCACCACGACGAGGTGCTCCCGTTGCAAGGCCGTCAGATACTGGTTCGTATTTTTGGGGATTTTGGCCCTTTTCCTTGATCACGTCATTTTCTTCTTCTGTCTTCAATTATTGAATATTGCTGTTTTGCTGAAATAAAATATAATTTTGTACCTTCTGAGTTTGTTAATTCTGTTAAATCCTTGACATGTGCAGCAACTCACCCGGATGGTGGCCAGCCTAAGACGTTTAATATCAAAATCCGGTGTCTCCCTTTCTTTAGGGCCCTCTGAGGAAACAAATCAACTGAATAGACGTCTGAATGCGAACAAGCCTTGCCTCTCTCAAGCAATACGTCTCTGCAGGTGCTCAGTGTTCCCTGGCAAGGCGAACCACTTTGTATTTATTTGGGGTGCTTCAACACCAACATATCCATCTTACTCATTATTGTGGCCAGGACGCTTAGACTGTTCTGGAGAGACTTACACCCTCGGAGAATCTAACCATGAAATTAGGCTTGCAAGCCTTTGGCCTTGAGGATAGGGACCAGACCTTGTCAGGCGTGATAGGATGGCTAGTTTGGTGTTGCTTAGGTGTAGAACCTCTTTCAATTGTTGTTACTCCAAGCCCACGGGACAGGGATTTTGTCAGGGTCATGAGATGGTAGGTATTAGGTCCTGCCTCACTTTGATTTATTAAAGGTCATTCCTAGTTTGGTTCAAAATTTTCGATGCCAAGCCTTCCCCCAACAAGGCATCACTTTTTAAGTACTAAGTCCTGGGGCCAGAACGTCTTAGGACAAACTTGGCGATTGTAATACTGCTCCATTCACTGCATCTATTCTAATCTTTTTAAGGCTTGCCTTCTAGAAGGTTTAGGTCTAGGCGACACGACTTATCATTGTCGTGCATCTAGAGATCAAAATTTTGTTGCCAAACTTTGAACTGGCCTAAACCCTTTGGGAATAGAACTTGAGCTGCATGGGGATTATGACTTGCAAGTTGTACGCCAAAGAAAAGTGGGACTATGGGTGACTTCAGATGGAGTTGTGTTGAGAGCCCCAAGTGCCCCAGGTAGGACATCGAGCCAACATGCTTTGGCCCCATCAAGCCTTTTCTTTAGGATGTTGACAATGTTTTTATTTGCTTCCCCACTTGCCCATTGGTTTAGGGATATTAGATGGATGAGAATAAAACTTGGACTCTTTGGTGGCTGCAGAAATTTCGTACCTTATTTGCAAATTGTGTACCATTATTCGTTATATTCATCATTGGAGCTTTGCATTGGCAGAGAATGTTGGCTCACAAGAAGTCTTTGACTCATTGCGTTGTCAGGTTGGTCATTGGTTTGGCGTCCATATATCTTGTGAAGTAGTCAATTGCCACAATAACTCTTTGGCATCTTTATGAATATTTAACTAAAAGTATCCTTGGTGAAAGATCCTGGACATGAGGCTCTATCTGATGGATCTACTCGGCACTCTTCTTGATGGATTTGTTTCATGACGTCCATCGCTTCATCGGAGCATGAACACTGAGGAGGCGAGAATATGAATGGCGATAGGATTGGTAGTCTATGAGGACATATTTAGCGCATTGGAATTTTAATGTTGAGGCTTGCCTTTAGTCCTTAGGCTTGATTCCGTCTTTAGGGAATGCCATAATCTTGTCCTTCGCTAAGATTTTCGTTTCTTTAAATCTGGGCAGATTTTAGCTATTTTGTCAATTCCGATTCTCACAAGTACTGTTGTTGGGTTTCCCTTTTGATGAGTGCATTGTCAGTCAATTTCAACATTTTTAGCGAGGCTCCCATGTCATAGAGTTGGGTCCTCTTTCTCTCTCTCTCTCAAAGTGTCGAAGTTGTTGGTCAAACCTCAAAATCCTTTTGTGAGGCCCCCATGTCTTGGCATTGGGCCTATATTCTCTCATCATGCAAAGTTTTTTGCTGAACTTTGACATCTTTTGGTAATGCTCCCATGTTATGGCATTATGCCTCAGCCCTCTCAAGGTGTTTATATTGTAGGTCGAACCTCGTCTTCTTTTGGTGAGGCTCCGACATCATGCCGTTGGGCTTTAGTTCTATCAAGGTGTTTTAGTTGTAAGCCAAACCTCAAAATTTTTTGGTGAGGGTTTGACACTGTGGCGTTAGGCCACAATTCTTTTGTGCTGCAAGGATAGGTCTTGGGCAATTTGTTGGACACCACTAGTTGATCTTCTGATCAATCAAGCATGCTTAGTTTGTTGGTTCATGGTGTAAGTGCTTATTTGGAGATATTTAATTTATGTTAAGTCCGTATCCCTCCTGAATTAATTGGCTGTTTGTCTTTTTTTTTGAAAGATTGGTATCTAGAACAAGTAGTCTATCTACTAATATCATAAAATGAATAGTTCTTCTTGGATTCTCTTTTTTTGTTCACAAGGTACTATATCATTGGCAGCTCAGGTAAGTGCCAGATTATCCATTGGAGACAAGGTCATAGGGATGAATGCCATCGTCCTCTGGTTGATGAAGATGATAAGCATCAAGATTATTTCTCTTTTCACAGTGGTCCACAAGTTCAAAATTCCAAGATATTTCCCAACTCGTTTGGTAATGAGCGAAAACCTTATAACAGCTCAGTTCGAACATGTTTTAAAAGTCCATCTATTTCGAACTTGTCAACTGTTGTCCTTAGTGAGGAACATAAGAAAGAGACTAAACCTTTCTCAGATTCATCTGGAGCAGAGAGCAACTCTGGTTCCTTTGTAGATTCATCATCCAGCTGCTTTTCTGATTCTGTTGAAGAAGATTCACCAATTAAAGCAGACAAAAAAGGTTTTCACATCTTTCTTGATAACTCGAACAACACAGATGATGCAAATTCTATTAGAGTACCTTCAGCTGCAATAAGTAGTGACAGCTTATCAGCTATTGATTCATCTTGTGTAATTAACTCGAAGAATAAGCTGCCCACCTTAAATGCTAATGACACAAAGAACAGCTTGAATTCTCAAGGTGCTGGCATAGATAAATTAGACGAGCAAGTTTCAACTCTGATTCCAGTCATGTCCCTTCTAGGCACTCTGGTCTAGGACGAACTTCGACAACTAGATCCTCAGATGAAAATACTTGTGGAAAGTTTCCCGATGAATGTGAATCTCGTTCTTACATGAGGGTCCACAGGAATATGGGCACTGACAATGATACTGTTCCCGGCAGGAGGATTACTGAATTATGGCTAGTTAGATCAAAAAGGTTGAGGTCTCTTACTGTTAGTTTTGCTGATCGTGCAATCTCTGCGGGGAGAAGACGTTCTGTTTCAGATGTTTCATCTTCGAAAGCTGCCAGTGCAACAGCAGTGCCAGCAAAATTACCTAAAAACGGTAGTCTTATATCGAACAGTATATATGATTTAAAAGCATCCATCAAGAAAGCTGTGCATCAGTGCAAATCTTCACAAATTTCCAGAGGTCATACATCAGCACCTACATGTAAATTATCCCAAAATTATAAGGTACCCTTATTTCTTTCATAGAGAACATCTCTTGCATTCTGTTAACATTTTCAATGTTAATATTTAATCCTGTCATTTTCTTTGTATCTACAGATGTTTTTCCCCTATGAACTTTTTGTTGAGCTTTATCACTCTGACAAAGTGGATATGAAACCTTTTGGCCTTTTAAACTGTGGGAACAGGTAAAAGCTAACAGTTGATCTACAGTTGTACCAAAACTCAGTTTTTACCAAGTTTGGCCAATACTGACATCACAATATAATATATTTTTCTTCTTCTAATACTAATGGTCAATTCAGCATGATATAGTTTTTTTAACCAATTTATTTTTCATGATTTTTTTTTGGCATTTCAGTTGTTATGCTAATGCTGTGCTCCAGTGCTTGGCATATACCCGGCCACTTACTGCATATTTTCTTCAAGGATTCCATACCAGGACATGCAAGTTTTTACTAGTCATTTATTCAACATCCTTTCATATTACTTGTTAATTGTAGTCATCGTACTTCTTATGTGACATTGTAATCATTATGCTCAGGTTTAAAATGGTGTTTTACTTGTGAATTTGAAAGTCTTATCTTGAAGGCAAATCTGGGACAATCTCCATTATCACCTGTCGGTATACTCTCCCATGTTGACAAAATTGGTAATCTGTGGCACGGAAGGGAAGAAGATGCTCATGAGTTTTTAAGGTGTGTTAAATAAAATTCACAAAATTTTTGGACAATGACGGTAATGTATATCTATGTAAATGTTATTATTCTTAGTGAAGTTCTGTATAATGCTTCAAGGTTTGGATATACATTGTATTATATCTCATACATTCACTTTCACATTTTTGATAGGTATGCCATTGATGCAATGCAATCTGCTTGCATTAGAGAAGCTGAAGGAGTCGTGTCAGACCAAGTTTCTAAAAATAATAGTCTAATACAACTAACCTTTGGTGGATACCTTATGTCAGAGGTACTACTCTGCAGAAAGCAATTCTATGTACTCCTTTTCCTTTCTTTTGCTTATATCTCTTTTTTCAATTTAGTAGGAAATTTCCTTACGTCTATTGTGCAAAATGCAGATAAAGTGTATGAAGTGTTGGGCAAACTCTGAGCAACTAGAACCAATGATGGATCTTACAGTTGAGATAGATGGGGACATCAGGACGCTTGAAGAAGCACTCTTGCAGTTCACTTCTGCGGAACTTATGGATGGAGAGAACAGATATGACTGTATCAGGTTTGTATGTTCCAAGACTGTCATGTGGTGTTGTAAAGTTCTATTCAAAGAATATTAACTCTTAAACTACATTAAGTTTCAAGCCTTGGCACTGCGTGATTCTGGTATTAATTATGGATAATCACTGATGATTATATATTTTGGCATTGAAAATGACTCATAGTTACCTTATTGAGGTTCTTTGGCCCAATGGTCCATTGGATTTCAGCTGAATGGTTCTTGGATATTAAGATATGTACCTTTTGGTAAAGAGATGTAGGATGGAAGACTTGACCATCACAAGGCATAATGGTAGTTGTCTCCTGGGCTTTAGAATAGCATCCTTTTTTGTGAAAGTGTGGACTAGGCCTTGCTTTAGTTAAATAAAAGTACATCAAGTGCAACGAAAGAAGGCATATCTCTTAAATACAAAAAGTTACAGGACATAAATGTATGTCTTTACCAGTATCTGATAGCAAAGATGACTTAGACTAGTGGGTCAATCTATGGTTTAACCATTGAAATCAAGTCGGTGATAGGGATTCCTAGGAAAACAAAGGGTTATATGTCCTTTGTGGGAAGGACAGATCCCTGTGGCCCACACGTGGAATTAATAAGATACATAACTTTATACATACTAGCTATCATCATCGTTCCTACCCCCAAAAAGATTACATTGATTCAAACAGAAATATAAATGTGATGTGAAACCAGAAATGCAATGAGTTGCACAGCTTGTAGTCTGTGCTCTCTATGGATTGCATGGGATTGATGCGAAACCCAAAATGCAATAAGGCTTGAGGCAGTCAAATTGCTGAAGGTACTTTAACTCCCTCGCCCAACAGGCTTTGGAAATACAATTCATGCTTCTGCGGTCATGGTAGGAGCTCTGGTTCTTGAGCTTGAATGGTGAGCCTTTAGTGCCTTAATACCCCATGGTGATCGCATGCCTAGAGTCCAAGCAAGTTTGGCTCGTTTCCTACTACCTTCAATATTGGCTGGAAACCTGATGTAATGTGCTGATAAAAACTGATGTTTGCTCTGTTTCAGGCTGCCCCTTGCTATCCACTTCAATCTGAACTGGATCCACCTGTAGGGGAGGGCTTCAATGCTGTTCAAAACCAGGCTGCATCGGCTCCTGCACTATTGGGAGCTTCTTGGAATTCTGCAGCAGAACAGGGCTGTGTTCAGAATCTTGAGCTGAAGCTAAGGGCTGAGAAACTCGGGGTTGAGTTTAGAAAGTTGTTCTTACTCCCTTGCTATTCAAAACTTTCCCCTATTGCAGTAATGCTGCATTGATTTCAGTCTGCACTGCTGGTCCAGTCAGGATTTGCTGTGATAAAGTCAAAGCATACCATTCTTAAACTCTGAACTAGGGGCTGGGATAAGACCATGAGGTTGCTTCTCTATGGTGTCCTTCATGGTGCAGTTAGGTAAAATGGTTGGTATGTAAGTTCAGGCCACTGAGTTGAATGCTTCACTCTCTGGTCCCTCTTGGTCCCTGGAAGAGAATCTGCCACCTTCTTGACTGTGAACACTACCTTTCCTTGCTGATATAATCTCCCCTTATTAGCAAGATGGTAAGATGAATCCTGATTTCTCCCAACTCTCCCTTGGGCTGAGACCACCTCGGACCCAAGATTGCATTCATCCTGCTACGACCACCAGGATTGTTGTGCTTGGCTGCTGGAATTGGCCGTTTCCTCCTCCTGGTGACCAAAGTCCATGCTCTTAGTTGCTCCAGAATGTTGGGAACTACAGGATGTCTAAGGATTATCCTGAAGACCACCCTGGAACTGCTTATTTTCAGTATTCTGTCCGCCACCCTTAAGATCTGAATTGGAAGAATTCTAGTGCTGGCAACTAGTTATGTCGACATCCTTAACCGCTCTAGGGAAGGGGGTGGGAGGGTGGGGGCTGTTCTGATTAGTAGGGTACTTACTATCTCTATGGCCCACCAACTGCACTTGAAGCATACCAACCAAATCCCAGATGTGAGTGGTTTTCTGAGGTTAACTTGGATGCATACCTTAGCAGAAGCAGCTCTCTACACCATTTACGAATCACTCCGGCAAGGTTTCAAATGTCCCAACAAAATAATAGCAGCATAGGGAGTAGGATCCATAGTGGCATTGAGGCACCCACCAAAGGAGAAACTCTAAAATCTAGAGACCAAGCATCTGACCCTCTCACTATTTATGGGCTACCTCTCAAAACTAGGTCCCAATCCTCTCTGCTAAATTGACATAAGAAACATTCTTTGCACGCATCCACTAATTGAAATTTTTCGTAGTTTCCTCACTTTTTATGGAGTCTAGATGAGAGGATTTGATACAGAAGATGCCGTTCAAAGGATGGTGGGGACACAGATCAGCATTGAATTGGATGGTTAGGATGACGTCATGTGCTGAATTAAAATTCAAATTCAAATTAATTAGAGCTATTAGATATTTTCATATTAGCTTTATTTAGATTTGATTTGATTTGATTTGATTCAGAGCATATTTGGGAGATTTGAAGACTCACATATTTGGAGCTGATTTTATTTTATTGTAATAGAATTATTTTCATATTTGCTTTCATTTATTTGATATTGTATTTTCACATTTCTTCATGAGATCTCTTTATATAAAGAGGTAACCTTGCATTGTAATAAAGTAGCATTTGGTGCCTTTGGTAAGAATCCTCAAATTAGCCTAATTATCCAATTTTCAAAAAAAAAATTCTACACATTGCTTTCTCTCTCTCTCTCTCTCTCTCTCTCTCCGGATCATCTTCGAGCGCCTCTAATACTTTGCGCACTTGCCTACCTCTGAAGCTCACCCTCCTCCGACCCCTGCTGGCTCCTCGTTCTTCGCCCCTAACAGGTATCCACCTCCGCTACCCGTTGTCTCGCCGACCAGTGTGAGGCAACTCGTCATTTTCTTTGCCGCTCGACTTGCTATTTTGCCAGAGGAACGTGCCACCTGAGCACGCCGACTTGAGTCGCTTGCCTCACCTACATCATGACTATTTGAACTTATCTTCTACTTGAATTTTTCTTTGGTTAAGGTATAAATTCTTTTCTGAACTCAATTAATTTGATTATTTGATTTCAATACGAATTATTTGCTTGATTTGGATTATTTATTTGGCTCTAATTGTGTGACCCAATATTTATTTGAGTGACAATTACTGTTGGATTTAAGTGTGAGATATCTGTCCTAAATTTCTGAACTTCGGATCTGACTTATTGAATCTAAATTGACTCCCTAATCTAATTTGATATATTTTTATTTATCAAACGATCCAGTTTAATTTTAATTTTCAAATATTTTTAATTTGCGGGATTTAGAATCTTATTTATCATATAATTATTTAGAAAATATTTTGTGCTTAATTAAAAATAATTTGCTAATTAAATTTTGCTGAATATAAATATAAAACATTATTTATATTTTTTTCTGTTCACAATCAACTTGGTGTTAGAGTATGGTTTAGGTTATGGCATTTTTTTTGATCAATTTTACATATTTTGCATTATATCTTTTCATCTAATTTTATTTCTTGCTGTCTAATATAAGTATAGTGTGAGTATGGACTCTAAAATAGAAACTCTATTATCCGACCTTATAGCTATGTTTGATCGTATATTCCCATCTCCAAAGTCACAATTTATACAAGAAGTTGCAATTAATTTTTATTTTTTTGGTGATTCGGATTATTTATTATATAAACAGTGGAAAAATAATTTAGATCATTATTTTGATTATTGTGGCCGGAACGAGTTAGAAAAAGTTAAGTATACAAAATTAATGCTTTTTGGTGAAACAAAATATTATATTAGAGATTTAGAAAATCAATGTCCTTCAGGTAAGTTTAGATCGTTTGAGACGTACGTGGGATGAAATCAAAATTTACTTACGTAAGAGATATTCTCTTTCATTCTATAAATTTAACACTATAATTCTTACACAATATGACCCTAGACTAGTATCCTTTGTTTCAATTTCTACTCCTATTGCTAGACCTATTGAGACTACAGGTGATCCATCTAGTTCCCTCACAAAAGAAGTGAATACGCTTTTTATAGAGACCATTCTTCCTAATGCATTAGAACTCGATTCTTTATTTATATCTATTTATATAGTAGATCCTAGCTTAGCCGAGGAGTATGAGAAGTATGGGAATGAGATGTACGAGGAAGATAATTATAGGATAGAAGTTGAAAGTTAAGTTGAGAAAATATTCATAGAGCTGATTCGTAAAGAAGAGCAGATCATAGACTCGACAGAAACCATTAAATCATCTTATTGTATTGATAATACTATTGATCATATTGAGATAATTATAGGTCACAATGATTTTGAGGTTAATAGGTTTGATCTAGTTAAGCATACTTGTGCATATTCTCGATTTATTAAAAACTCAACACCTATAGACTTATATAAGCAAAAGGCGTATGAGACTGAGTGGTTGATCACGTGGATATCTAGCTGGTGTACTGTACGGTTTGTCAGATATTTTTGGAGAATTTTATGGCACTTATTAGGAATGTCTTTTGTGACTCTGATCTATTTTCTATATACTTATAATCAGAATTAATCATCCAGTAGGCACTAGTAGGGTCATGAGTCGAGTCTGCATATATTTGATTTTCTTTTAATATTTATGTTTGAGTTTAATCAGTATCTACATTTATATTTTGTTTTGATTCGTTACATGTGTTAGTCCCTTTATTTATATATAATTAAGCCTCTATTTGGTAATAAGAAAAAAAAGAAGATTTGGCTGGAATTTTTAGCTATTTTTGAAAAATGTGTATGATGTAAAATAAAGTAAGTTTGTTATATTAAAAATTGTGTAGGATGTGAAGTAAAGTTGATTGATTTATTGAGAATTGTGTTGGATGTGAAATAAAGTGATTGTTTAATGTTGGAATTTGTGTGAGATGAAATATAAAATAATTTTTTAAGTTTTTTTAAAATAAATTTAAAATTTTGGTCATGGCTAATTTTAGCCATGGTTTTTAGTCCATTGCCAAACAGGGCCTAAGTGTAGAAAAATTTTCTAAATATTTTATTATGATAATTTTAGATAATTAAATCTCTAATTTAATTTATTTTAAAATTTTTATTAAATTGAGTCAAATGAATAAGTTTGAATATTATCATTAGATCATGAGAATAGTTGACACTTTCAATATTTCAAATCTATTGGTTATCAAAACGCAACAGTAATACCTAGTGAAACATTAGCCTTTTGTTCCCTTTGGGTGTAGCTTTATCCACGAGGGTCCACAGCTAAAATTTATCTCAATATTTATTTAGAGCTAATTGAATAAATTTGTTGAGCAAATAATTTTAATAGAATTCGATTATTAGTGATATTTGATTCGGTAGAGAATTTTACCTTTTCAGGAGGCTCAAAGGTTACAATTGATTTGACCCACTCAAAGACATATGAGTCACATGACTCATACTCGACGGGGTCGAGTTTCTCCCTCCTGGGGAGAATTGGTGGGGACATAGATCAGCATTGAATTGGACGGCTAGGATGACATCATGTACTGAATCAAAAATCAAATTCAAATTAATTTTAGCTATTAGAAATTTTTATATTAGCTTTATTCAGATTTGATTTGATTTGATTAAGAGCATATTTAGGAGGTTTGAAAACTTGTCATATTTGAAACTAATTTTATTTTATTGTAATAGAATTACTTCCACATTTGCTTTCATTTATTTGATATTTTATTTTTCATATTTAATATTGCATTTTCACATTTCTTCATGCGATCTTTTTATATAAAGAGGTCGCCTTGCATTGTAATAAAATAGCATTTGGTGAATGAATTATATTTGAGTTTTCTCAAAGTCTAGATCCGGGTTAAGAGGTCGATATTCCGGTGAAGGAAATGGTAGGTTTAGCTTTTGATGAGAATCCTCAAATTAGCCTAGTTATTCACTTTCAAAAAAAAAAAACTTTTGTATCCATTGCTCTCTCTCTCTCCGGATCATCTCCGAGTAGGGGTAGCAAAATGGGTCGGCGGTCGGGTTCGGGTCAAACCCGAATCCGACCCTACCCGAATAGCCCGAACCTGACCCATTTATTAAATGAAATCCATGACCCGAACCCGTCCCGATTAATAAATGGGTCGGGTTGGCGAGTTGATCCGACTCGTTTATAGAATATTTTTTGATAAATGCTCAACCCGAACCCTACTCGACCCGATTATGCCCAACCCGAACTCTACCCGACCCGATTATGCGCAATCCTAACCTGACCCATTTAATAAATGGGTCAAAATTCATTACTTATACCCGAAATTTGTGAGTTGTGTTCACGGGTCGGGTCATATATTGGCACCCTCTAATACTTTGCGCACTTGCCTACCTCTAAAGTTTGCCCGCCCCCGACGCCCGTTGCCTCCTTGTTCCTCGCCCCTGACACGTATCCACCTTCGCTACCTGTTGTCTCGCCGACCAGCTCGAGGCGACTCGCCATTGCCGCTCGACTCGCTATTTCACCAGAGGAACGTGCCACTCGAGCACGCCGATCTGAGCCGCTTACCTCACCTATATCGCGACTATTTGAACTTATCATCTACTACTTGAATTTCTTTAGTTAACGTATAAATTTTTTACTGAATCCAATTAAACTGATTATTTGATTTCAATACAAATTATTTGCTTGACTTGGATTATTTATTTGGTTTTAATTGTGTGACCCGATATTTATTTGAGTGACAATTATTGTTGGATTTAAGTGTGAGACATCTGTCCTAAATTTCTGAACTTCGGATCTGACTTATTGAATTTAAATTGAAGCCCTAATTTAATTTGATAAATTCTTATTTATCAAACGATCTAGTTTAATTTTAATTTTCAAATATTTTTAATTTGCGGGATTTAGAATCTTATTTATCATATAATTTATTTAGAAAATATTTTGCGCTTAATTAAAAATAATTTGCTAATTAAATTTTGCTTAATATAAATATAAAATATCATTTGTATTTTTTTTCTGTCCTGCATCAAAGGACCTCCCCACTAATGCACTAGCAAATTTGGACGTCATTCTAGCTACAACCCCCTCATTAAGTGAACAACTCCATGAACAATGAAGTCTTTGGCCTCGTTTAGTTGGAGTATGTTGTTGGAATATTTTAAGTTTTTTGAAATGGAGAGAATTACTTTGATGCTATGATGTGAAATAAATATAATTTGTTATTAAGGATTGTGGTAGAAGTGAAATAAAGTTAAATTTGTTTTCTTGATGTATGTATAAGATGTGAAATAAAGTTAATTTTTAATATTGAGATTTATATAGGATGTGAAATAAAATTAATTTTTAATATTAAATTATTTGTATGATGTGAAATAAATATAAAATATTAATGGAGGTGTTTTTAGAGTAGTTTGAGAGTTTTTTGATCCCAACCAAACAAGGCCTTTAGGTTGTAGCTTTACTTTAAAAATGTCTACATACTCCCCCTCTCCAAGCTACATTCGTTGGAGATTTCTTTGTTCTTATCTATAAAGCACGAGTATGATATAATAATACAGATATGATGCAATACTTATACGATAATATGACAAGCTTAAAAAAGTAGAATACTGGTATGTCAAGACATGGCTATTATATATGTGTATATAATACGTCATATTCTCATATTTAAGGTGTAACTTTATGTTAGATCAGAATGACTTATACATTTTATTACTATAAATTTAAAAAATATCTTTTAAATTTTCTTCAAATTAATTACATTATTTTAAATATTCTCGCTATCACTAAAAATAATATTATGGATAATTCAACTTGAAATAAAAAACATCTTTCAGCAATTATTGAATTTCAAAAAAATCTTAAATTTAAAATAATATTATAAATATTATTTAATTGCTTTTCAATTTATTACAGATTAACTAAGTGAGATGAGAGTTTAAATATATCAGTAGATTAGTTTCAGTTTCAATTTAAATCCGATCAAAATCATTCGCTCAATATAATTGATAATAATATAGATGTTATGACATAAATTCAGATATACTGACTTGATTAAATTAGATATACATTATTCTTTCCCAGAGTCTTTGACTAAATAAATAGATAAAAAAAATAGTATCTGTATGACCACGAAAAAAGGTCAGCTAAAGTAGGTGACGTAGTAGTTTGCGGATATCAAATCTTTATCTACTATCGAAATACTAGCTGCGTGAAGCTTTTTGCGATCTTAATTGTGCGAGCCTAGTGTATCTCTCAATTTTAACATTCGAGTTTATGCATGAGTTGTGTTTTATGTATGAAATATTTTTTTATTTTTCATTGTGTGGGTCGGACCGACTGTTTCAATATTTTTTCCTTTAATTAGAAGTATCAGGAAGTATTGGATTTTTAAAAATAAAATTAAAAATTGATATGCTATGTCGTGTGTCGGATATGTATCAGTGGAGTATTAAGTAGTATCGGTATTTGATACAATATGAATAGGTTCTCACTACTATTAAAAGATTAATTCTCTTATAGGCTGTTTGGTACTGTTCTAATGCAATCCTTTGGAGTATTCAAAATCAGTCCCCATTCCAACTTTCGGCTTTTGTAAGCAATCAAAAGTGCTCTCTACATGAAAATTATGTATGGGGATGTACTCCCCATCCAAACACTCACACAGACATCCACCAAATTGAGAGAGTGACAAACCGTTGTGATATGAACTATTCAGTGAGGTTGTGAAGAGCTTGAGAGAACTCCCAGTTTTTTCTTCAGATCTCAATAGCAAGGCTTTATATCTTCCTCCTCACTTTGGTAAGTCCAAGGGAGGTATTTGGAATAGCAATGTCATCGTATGGCTTGTTTTAGCAACGAAACTTCTAACTTTAGGAGTTTTTGAAAGGGTTGAGAGAACTTCCAGTTTTTCCTTCAGTTCTCACCAACTATGCTATATATATCTTCCTCCTCAGTTTGGTCTATCCAACTGGAGGTATTTGGAGGAGCAATGTTATCGTAAGCTTGTTTTAGTAATGAAACTTCTGACTGTAGGAGCTTGCCTTCGGCCTTGCTCATTGGCATCGCCGAAGCTATATAGAGTTCCTCCTTCTTACTGTTGGAAGCCACCAAGCCTTCACCATCAGCCCCTTTTAGGGTAGCTTTCTCTGTTGGAATGTTGGTGGGGAGATTGCCTTGTAGCTCTATAGCTTGCTAAGTGGCATGCCGCCCCTTCACCGAGAGGTTCGTGTTGCTACCTCCCATTGCAAGGCACTTCACCTTGGCAGTTGAAAAAGATCCACCACTTGAGAGCCTATTAGACGCCAACACTCCACATCACCTCATCACTCATGAAAGGGCTGAATGGTTCATCTCATGAGTTGAAGAAGATCCACCACCTAAGAGCCTACTAGACACTGTAGCTAGGGAACAGCTCCTTGTTGTCGTCCTCGGTGGTCGGGCCATTTCTCCAGAGAGTTCGCTAACATATCGCTCTTGTTCTCCGAGAATCCAAGATAATTGCTGAAAATAGTATCATTTTTTCAATGGCAGAAAGAAGCCTTTTGTTATATGTGTACTATACTGAGCGTTTAGATAAAAAGGAATTATTTATGGTGCTAATACTTATTTCAGGAAACATGTTTAGAGATATATTGTTATATTGTTTCTGTAACCTATTGATCTTATATCAAAAGTATCATTTAAAGTTTCAGCTCTTTTCACGTAATTATCTTTATGTATGCTGTCAATTTATTCTGACCTGATGTGATTGGGATTTTGTTGTTGTGGCTTTATTTTTGGTGATTTGTGTTTCAGATGCAAATCATTTGAGCGAGCAAGAAAGAAATTATCTGTGTTTGAGGCACCTAATGCACTTACGATTGTATTGTACAACAGAGACACTAAATGGTACTTATCTGTCCAAGTTTCTGAGCTCGTTATAACATTTTTTTTCTACTGCTTTTATATATTGATCAGTTGGGCAAATTTGGCAAGCTTAACAAATCAATCATGTTTCCAGAGCAGCTTGATCTAGCTCCTTACCTCAGCAGGCTGGACCCATCTCCCCTGTACAGCCTTTATGCTATTGTGGTTCACCAGGATGTCTTGAATGCTGCTTTCTCTGGCCATTATATCTGTTTTGTTAAGAGCATGAAAGGGAAGTGGTACATGGTTAATGATAGCAAGGTATTGTTCTAAACTTCACGTTAATTTATTAATTTTAGGCTTCTATCTTATTCCCTTAAGAACTCTGATTGTATAGTTTGTTACTTCAACTTGCCAAAAGCAGCAAAGGCCTCAAAAACTTTGATGTTGTTAAAGCTCTTCATCCATCTTACTTCTTGTTAATAGGAAAAATCTGTCATGGATGAGCAAGTGGACTTGACTAATCGAGACGATGGATTAAGGGAGCAGTAAACCATAAAGACAAGGAGTTAATGTGGTTCAGAGCCAATCCTCCTATGTCCATGTGGTTGTGTCAAGGAATCAAGGGTTCCATTAGATGTAAGAGAAAGTACAAGTATGACCAGGGTTAGGCATTCTTAGGCTTAACCTCGGAGGTAAATAGAATTAACGAGAGGGAGAGCCAGAGAGAGAAAGATCCTGCAAGTAGACTTGATTAATCGAGACGATGGATTAAGGGAGTAGTAAACCTAGAGACAAGGAGTTAATGTGGTTCAGAGCCGATCCTCCTATGTCCACGTGGCTGTGTCAAGGAATCAGGGGTTCCATTAGATGTAAGAGAAAGCACAAGTATGACCAGGGTTAGGCATTCTTAGGCTCAACTTCAGAGGTAAATAGAATTAACGAGAGGGAGAGCAGAGAGAAAAGATCCTGCTATACATTTCGCAACGCCTTGTTTATAGTTGATTAAGGAGACTCCCGACTGTCTGCGCTTCTTGTGATGTTGACATGTGGCCTGGTGATCCGAGGATTACCAAGTGCGAGAAATCCATCTTGGGAGGAGGGCATAAAAATTTTTATCATTCATAATGCGTTTGTATAAAGATGTGAAACAATCAAATGCATCACGCTTATGAGTAAGAAATAATGTCCATGAGAATATAGGATAATCATTAACAAGAACCAAACAATATTTTTCCTCCTAAGTTGTGTCCTATTAAGACCAAATAAATTCATATGCAAAATTTCAAAGACCTAATTACAATCCCACCAGTTTTTTCTAGGAACCAAAGTCGACCAAACTTTTCAATGCTACCGGCTTTTTCTAGGAACCAAAGCCGACCAAACTTTACTATGAATTTTTACACAGGAAAAATTCTATCCCATCTACCTTTCCACTTAATGGGAAAAGCTAAACACATCCGCTAAGGGAGAGAATAAGAGAACAAAGTGAGTTGCTAGTCCAGCTAGCTAATGTTACAACTTGAGAGCAATTAAAAAAAAATTACAAGCGGAGCTCTATATGCGTAGAGAGTTGCCAATAGAGAACTCGAGAAATCCGAAAACGAGTTACTAATAACTTATTTAAAAAATGAAAAGAAGTTAGATCTTGAAGAGAAAAATTTGTTTAAAAAACTTGAAATGCTTAAGCAAGGATATCTTTAAGTATAAGCAAGAAAACCTCAAGAAAATCTCAAATAACCTTTACCAAAACAAAAACTTACCGATTTTAGTGAAAACAAGTTGTAGGAAACAGAAACAAAACTTGAAATTACTTGCCAGGAATTTGGAAGAGTGCAGCTTCAAGTTTTGCTTGATTGTTAGCCAAAAACTTTTCCAAATATTCACTTCTTCAAGAGGAAATATAGATTTTTGCTAAGGAAGAAATGGAGGAACACTTAGAGCTTGAAAGAAGAGCTTGGAAAACATTTAGAAAATTTTTCAAGTGTATGGAATTGTTGTTCTACAATTTTTGATAGCAGGAAATGAGTTAAGCTGGGTGAAAATTGCTCTTGATTCAAATAAATCAATGAGAAAATGTTAAGTGTTCATGTCCTACCTAAAGACCATTGTAAGAAGGGCAGGTGGAGGGCGTTTAGTCATTTTTCGGGTTTAAAAAATGGTGAAAAAGTTCCAGATTATCTAGAAACATGTTGCAGAAAGGCTTGATGGAATGAAAAGGTTATTTAAATTCACTAATTGAATGAAATGGTTACAAGGCTTGATGGGTCTTTAAGTGGAGAATGAAAAGAAAATTAGTATAAGAGATGACTTGCGAAGTTTTTTAGAATCAAAGTCTTAATAGCAAAAGTAGAGGAAGTCTAGAGAGCTATGGAGTTGAGGGGTCCTTGGTCAATGTCTCCTAGAAAGAGGGAAAGGGAGAAAGAGTCCTATCTTTTATCTTTTTTTTTTTTTGATAACCTCTCCTTCATCTCTTACCCCCTATTTATAGTTTGGAGAGGAGGGGATACAATAATGCTTTGTCATCTCTGGAGTTGCTTTTAAGGGATCTGGAAAGATCTAGTCAGTGTTGCCACACTTTTATGGGAACTTGTGCCACATTCAAACATCCTGGGATCCTGTATTAGGAGTTGTTGTTTGAGTGGAGGTGTTCGAGAAGAAGCTGCTCTTTGGAGAGTTGAGAAAAGCTGCTCCTTGGAAGGCTCTGGGCTACTTTTTGGAGAGTTATCGGCTTGTCAAAGCTACTCCTTGGGATGCTCTTAGAGGCAAGTTGTTAGAAGAGAGCTGTTTGACTAAGGGTGTTAGAAATATGCTACTCCTTAGAAAGCAATTGGCTTGTTGAAGCAAAGCTGTCCTCTAAAAGGCTATACATGTAGAGTTGTTTGACTAAGGGTGTTAGAAAGGAAGCTACTCCTTGGAGAGCTATCAATTGTTAGAGTAGAGCTACTCCCTGGAAAACTATGAGAGGAGAGTTGTTTGACTAGGTATGTTAGAGAAGAGGCTACTCCTAGAGAGCTATTACTATTAGAGGAGAGCTGTTCAAGTGGGTGTATTAAAGAAGAGGCTACTCCCTAGAGAGATGTTGGCTTGTTAGAGTAGAGCTGCTCCCTGGAAGGTTATTAGACTAGAAGTCTTAGAGTAGGCTATTAGACTAGGGGTCGAAACAATGGCTGAACAATATATGAAAGAAAGTAATTATGTTATATTGAGGTTGATACTAAAGATCGCCGTTGCCAGCCCCAAGCCCAGATGAGAAAGGTTTAGCAGTAATCATCGGATAATAGCTAATTGTTAATTTTTAAATTCATGAACTGAGTCCTAATTCAGTCTTTTAATCTTACGAATAAGCGATATTCCGCAGCTTAATTGTCATGGGAAGTAGTAACACCCCATATTGCATTGCACAAGATTAATGGTGATATAAGATTCATGAAGTTGACCAGAAATTATTGGGATAAAGCTGCTAATTGTTGTAAGGAGTAATCATGTGATGACTGCTTTTTTCAATGCGTTTGTTTTACTTGTTAGGTTAAACTTGTGGAACTCCATACAGTATTGGGGCAAAATGC